>PVIC010054070.1:0-11651 GCA_004025085.1 Thryonomys swinderianus
CTTTACTTTGCTTCAGAATTTAATTCTCTACTTTGAATACCATAAATTCTCAACTTTCCAGACATCTACATAGTAAAAACTCTTTAAAATAGCAAATGCCAAAGCCAAGTAGAATAATTTCAGAATTTCTAGACTGCTCTTTCCTACTAGAAGGGATAACCAAAATGGACTGGTTGGATTTTTTAAAATAATTATTTCTAGCAATTTGTTCCCACAGAAATTATTCCTCAAAGACATCATTGTCTGAAAAGCTGACTTGCAAAATCATGAAGGAAGACAGACCTCAAAATTATTAAATAAATTTATAGGTTAAAGCCCACAGTTAAAGGCTATAGCAATAGCATAATTCTATTTAATTCTAGCAGTCTTATCTTGGATCTCTCTTTAGCATTGCAAAGAGAAATGGAGATTTGATCAGGGAAGTAAAAGGACATAAAGATGTATGGTTTAACAAATAGTTTGGACAATATTTCTAAAGGAGCAAGAGTGGAAGAATGTGAAGTAAAATTCAAATTCTGCACATTCAGCTTCTTACATGTTTCACAAGCGAAGATCAGGCAATATCTTGCTTATCTTCTCAAAAATAAGTATATTTAAATTTCTCTATGGTCAAATATTTAAGATGAGAAAATGATGTTAGTTATCAGTATCACAAAATTTGGAGGAGAAATGACAATAATGGTAACTGACAATTATTTATAAAAGAAGGTGAAGTTTAAGTGAGAGAACACACGGTAGAGTTGACTCTTGGAATATTATCTGAATGTGAAAGAAATTACAGACATCAGAAAATTAATGGTTTTTGTATCTTTTTTAAAAATTACTTATATACCAGTCAATGGCCTTTGAAGACACTAAATTGAAACAAATCATTAAAACAATCATATCTCATAATAGTACTACAGAAAAAGTGATTGAAATGTTTCTGTTTGATATGTGTTGCACCTTCAATTTCAGGCTGTTTGTAGAAATTCATTCCAAAATGTAAGAAAGCCCGATATCTCCAAGGTAGAGCTCTTAAAAGACGTTCTAAACAGAAAAGACCTAATCTTTCGGTTAGTGACTCATGACATTGCAGAAGATACAGAAGAATTTACAGAACAAGACGTAACTAGCAATGAAAAAGAAACTGTTGCAGGAGAGCATTTCAGACAAAAGCTTGTAGAACTATCTGAAGATGAAGTGCAAGACGTTATGAAACTCATGCAAACCCAAGTTGTTCCTTCCAAGCCAAAAGCCAACAGAGGTACCATGAAAAAGTCTTCAACCAAATCTGAGCCCACATCTCCCTCCGATACTGACTGTCAAGTAACAGACTCAAACAAGGCACAAGGGAAAAGAGCTGCTGCTGAGCTTGGCATAACCAGTTCCAAAAGCTTCACTGAAACACAGCCTTCCACGAAGAAAAAATCAAGCCCTAAGGTGAGTGAACGGCACGTCTGCCAGTCACAGGAAAGAGTAGAGGAGATCACATATTATATCTAAGAATGGACCTTGATTAGGCTGCAAAGAATATAAAAATAGGCAGGGATGTGGGTAAAACTGAGAATTAACCTGTGTCACATATTGGTACAAATTCTCCCATGTTGTATGTGATTGTGAGCTATGTATATAATGTACCAATAAAGTTTACTGAATAATGAAAAAAATAGAAAAAAAAGAATAAAAAAATATATTGTTTGGCCTCCTAAATCAGGAGATATTTACAAACAAGGTAAAATAAGATATGCCAGGGAGCCTCAAAAGGGAAAGCAATGACACGCAAAAACCCAGATTAATTAAAAACTGAGGGGAAAGAAAAACTGGAAATCAGTTAAGAGGAATGCAAGGTAATTACTTAAAATTATAGATTTCAGCCTTTTTGTATTTGGGGTGGTCTGTGAACAGTTTTTCTAGTCTCGTGCCAAGAGATAGGACCTGAAATCTTGTTGAGCTAGGAAGGAATTTTTAAAAATCCGGAGAACTTGACATTATTGTCTAAAAACCTCATTAGTACAAAGCAAAGATGAAAAAAAAAAAGGAAAAAAGGAAGGGAAATAAATTTGGAGGTATTTAAGTCCTTCCTTCTTAGTGAGTTCAACCTGTGGACATCTTACATAGTTAAGTTTTTCTTAAATTTTAGTGTGGCATCTTGCCAACATTTAACAAGTTAATTGAACATATTTTTAAGACCCCTCCCCATATAATCAGCCATTAACTCTACTCTCACCACAGTAAGCAATTTTTGTTATGATTCCAAAACCTCAAAAGACAGTCTGGGCTTTAGGAACCTTTTGGGTATATCTTTGTGGAAAAATATATTCTGTATCTGTTTTGGAGAATATATAATTTACTATTCCCCAATGAGATCATTTGGAATTGATCATTCATTTAATATGACTCCCAGATTAACACAAAGGTGAGATGGACCAGAGACAAGAAACAGGTATAAATTTTGGTTGGTTCAGAAGCACATATTTCTCCCCCAAGAGGCCAGAGTAGACACTGAAAGGATGGGGCCCACAGGCTCCTGAGTTGTATGGTTCTATCTCTATTCCTTTGCTTGTTAAACTCAATACAACACGAGGGAAAGCTCTTTAAAGTTTTGAAATGTATAATTATATTCTTCAAACTTGACCAGGTTTATGTTTAAAATCTATTCAGGGAGAAGGAAAGAGTCTTGCCACGGAACCAACATCCCACTTCGTACATAGAATTATGAGTCCATCTTCATACGACCATGAAGACGTCACGCCATCTTCCAGGTAAGGGAAACTGAAGCCAACCTGGAAGTCTTAGGGTAGCCCTTGTGGGAGCAACGAGCTGCCTGCTGCACTCAGGAGTATCCAACGGGGGTCGTCCTTTCCTTGCCATCCTTCCCTCCCTTGACGCCTCTCTCCTTACCTCATCACACCCACTCAAGTCTTTCCCTTCTCTTTGCCCCTCATGACACAGTACTTACCAGCAAAGTAGATTTTGTGATGTATTATTTTTATTTTTTCCACTCTTGGTATCTAAGAATATATATGTGTGAGATTATATGTATATTATATAATATATTCTATATTATACATATTATATACAATATATTATATTGTATATAATATAATATACTGTGTAATATATAAATTTTTATATAAATAATATTTATATATAAATGTCTAATATATTATATATTATATTAGATATTATATAATTATATTATATAATTACAATATATTATATAATTATAATATATTATATATCATATATCTAATATAGAGATATATATATCTATATATATAACTACATATAGATATAGATATAGATATATATCTCTCTGCAGAATGATGAACAAAACTTACATACTGCTTTTGTGTTTACAATATCACACGTTGCCATGTCAGTTTGACCACACTCTACAGTTATATACAGAGGGTTCAAACATAAACTTTCTACCAGCATATTAAATATTTCTAACCTCCCTTAAACCTCCCTCAATCTCTATTTGCGTCTTTTTTTCTTCCTAAGCTCTCAAGCCCTCTCTTATCCACTCTGGACATAAAAAGCCCAGTCTTTTTTGTCTCTTTTCTCTATTGTCTCTTATTTTTTTTCCTTTTTCTGAACATTTTTAGCCCTTTAATTTCTTTTCCTTTCCTCATTCTCCCTATCCTAGCCTACTTGTAATCCACTGCATCTCTTAGTTATTGAAAAGATGTGCAATTGATAAGTTATATATTGATATATAATTGGTTTTGTAGATGTTGATAAGTATTTGGTTTTGTAGATGTTGATAAGTATTTGGTTTTGTAGACGTTGATATAACCAGCATATATTCTGTTCTCACATACACCAACTTGAACAGACTATACTACTTTGAATAGTTTAAACAGGTGCATCAACACTAAAGCAAGCCCAGAGTCAAGGTTACATAACAAGAAGATACCTGTTGAACAAGGAGGTTGCACAGTATTGACAGAACTTTCTACAACACCCGATCTTCAACTCTCAATACAAAATACTAGAAAATAAGAAAATAAGGCAAAAAGATACTTCTGGAAATTCTTAACTTCCCATAAGCTGCCCTCACTCCTACAGATGGGGAGAAATTTTCAAAGAGTTTAAAAAGAAAATTTTAGAATATTTAAAGAGACTAACAGATGAAGCAAACTGACAGATGCACAAGACAAATAATGGGATATTCAGGGAGCTCAAAGAATATATGAATAATTAAATGGTTTTATTAAAAAAGCTAACAAGCTTAAATGAGATACAAATGAAGATATTAATGAACACTTTAGTAAAGACTTAGAAATTATTGAAAGGAATCATCCAAAAATGTTGAATGTGAAAAACACAGCTAAAAACCACGGAAATAAATATGAACAATCGAAAGAGAAAACACATCAAGGCTTGGGGACAAGAATGATGTAGTCTCAGTGGTGTTCTTAACAAGAAACCATGAGACCTTTGAGAGGCCCCAGATGGTTCTACAAGAACAAACCTTAGAAGTATAGATGTCAAGAAAGGCTGCAAAGGGTAACCTAAGGCTTCAGTAGAAAATGGTGGCGTTATACTTGACATGCTATTAGCACAGTTGTCATGACCTGGAATGTTCTATCTCAACTCTTACCTTCTTCCATGTTCTATCTCAACTCTTACCTTCTTCCTTAACCTTCTTTACTTCCTAGCTGCTGTAATACGAGTGGCCCATCTCCTCTCAGGCCATCCAACAGTGCTGCTGCCCATCCATGAAATGTCTAACATATGAGCCACATAAATATCCCCACTTCTTTTAACATTATAGATGTTTAGTATTTTGTTCCAGTGATGGTCAAAGTGACTATGTCAGATTTTTTTTTTTTTTTTTTGCTTTTTGAGACAGGGTCTTGCTTTGTAGTTCAGGCTGGCCCTGAGCTCACTATGGTGCCCAGGCAAGCCACCGTGAACTCAGCAATCCTCCTGTCTTACGTCAGATTTTGTATCAGAAGAGGGATCAGTGTAAGGGTTGTGGGGTCAAGCAAAATTGCAATCAGATTTCAGAAGGATGCCTGACAGGCCAGGCATTGTGTTGATGAAAATGCTATGCACACAGTTGTAAGAGTAAAACCAAAAGTGCAACTTTCTTCCCCAGAAAATTGGAGAAGTTGGGAACATGAAATGTCTGAGGAAAGACACAACACTGAGAAAATCCCAGCCCAAGAGAGAAATCATGAAAGCTACAGCCACCAGCAATGATACAGGGGTGAAACAGCCTAAGACCACTAGAATTCACATCTCATCTCACCACCACTCGCCCTGGGAACTAGACATGGAGCTAGAAGATTTAATGTGTGCCATATTGTGCTTTGGTTTTGTTTTGATCCTGCTGCTTTCTATTCCCTTTGTTCATATCCCTCCTAGGATATGAATATTTACTCTATTGTAAGTTAGAATGCTTAACTTTCCCTAAGATTTTCATAGGGGCTCACAGCCAATAATTTTCTGGCATGGTCAGAGAAGACTTAAAGCTTAGATGGACTATAATTTATTTTTCATATAGAGATTTGCATAACTCTTTTGGGAACCAAGGGAAGAATGTTAAACATTAGATCTAAAATGAACACCCAAAGCCTCTTGTGCTTGGAAGGTGATTTGATTATCACATCACAGCTGAATGTGCTATTAGGAAGTGTGGTTTGGGCAGATCAACACGGGCAGTTCTTGGGAAGATGTATCTTCTCTTCATCCTTGCTGCTTCCTGGCTGCCATGTGGTGAGCAGCTTTCTTCCACCAGTCCCTGTAGCCATGCTGGCAAAAATACAAGGACTAGAACTTCCAAAGACTGAACCGAAGTAAGCCTGTCCTTGTTTAAAGTTGTAGATCTTACGTAGGGCATTCTAGTGTCAAGGAAAGTAATGAAGACAGAAACTAAAAGTGTAAAAATGTATTCATGAAAATCATTGAAGAAAGTTTTCCAAATGTAGGAATTACAATACTTACCAAGGTCAGTGAAGCATATATAACTACAAACGGATAGGCTCAGAAAAAAAATCCTTTTCATAATACATCATATGCAAAGGACAGAAAGGCATGGAGTGAATTTTTTTAAACCCTGAGTAGAAACAGCTGCTACTATATGTTACAAAGTTATCCTTCAAAATGGATGAACAATAAAAATACCTCATGACAAAGAATATCTAAAGAATTTCATGTCCACTAATTCAACAGAATTCTAAAAAGAGACAGGGATGCTAATATCAACAAAGAACCCAAAAGAAAGAGTACATCTGAGTAGTTAACCAAAGGAAAATATAAAGGAATCAGAACTAAAGAAAAATTTAATGACAGAAATTGATGAATATCTTTCAGCATTAGTTCTTATTGTAAACAGAATTGAACAAATCATTAGAAAGATTATATAGTAACATCAACTTGTGTGAACGCAAGCATGGTACAATATACATAAGTTGATAAACATACTACGGTATGTAAGTGAAATTAGAGATAATAATTTTATGATTATCTGAATAGATGTAGAAAAACCTTTGAGAAAATCCTACATACATATTCATGATAAAAAAATACTGACAAAAATATGTGCGGAAATCATTACATGAAACTAATAAAAGGTACTTATGACAACCCTATAGCTAACAGCATGCTATACAGGGGAAACTGAAAACATTTCTTCTAAAAGAATAACAAAACAGAATTTTCATTTTCATTGTACTTGTTCAACAGAGTACTCAAAAGTTTAACCAGAGCAGTTGGAAAAAGAGAAAGAATAGAAAGGAAAACAATAGTCATGTTTAATTGCAGACACTAAGATCTTTCACACTATGGGTTTTAAAAAGTTCAAAGAAGGCTCTTAGAGCTAATGAATTCAGCAAAGTATCAGGATTCAAAATCAACACATACAAAAAATAAATAACATTCTCATAAACCAATAAAGAATTTACCAAGAAAGAAATCAGTCCCATTCTCAGTAGCTTCAAAATCAAATACCTAAAAATCAGTTTAACAATGTAAAGACCTTTATAATAAAAACTCTGATACTATGAAGAAAGAGATTGAAAAAGATATTGGACCCAATTCAAAAATGGGCATCTGAAATGAACAGACTCTTTTCAGATGAAGAAATGAAGGCAGCTGAGAAACATGAAGAAATCGCATCATTGTTCACTTGAGAGATGCAGATGAAACAACACTGAGATTTCGTCTTGCTCCATGAAGAGTGGCTCCTATCACAGAGAGCCAACAACAGATGCTGGTGGGGCTTCCAGGGGAAAGAAACCCTTCTCCACTGCTGGCAGGAATGTGGTCTGGTGCAACAACTGTGGAGATCATTGTGGAGAATTTTCAGAAAACTAGGATTTGAGGTCCTTTTGACCATGCTCTTTTCCCTCTAGGTATACACTAGGAAGGATTAAAAGATTCATATCACGGCAACATATCTGCACCCATGTTAGTGATAGCTAAATCTTGGAAACAGCCCAAAGGCCCATCAACTACAGACTGAATAAGGAAGATGTGGGGTTTGTTTTGTTTTGGTTTGGTTTTTTGGGTTTTTTTGGAGACAGGGTCTCACTTTGTAGTTCAGGCTGGCCCTGAGCTCACTATGTAGCCCAGGCAAGCCTCGAACTCAGCAATCCCCCTGTCTCTGCCTCCTGAGTGCTGGGATTACAGGCGTGAGCCACCCTGCCCAGCACCGTGGTATGTGGTATTGATTACTGGTGGGCGTGAGTCACCACACCCAACATTGTATGTGGTTACCGGGAATCAAACTCAGGGCCTTGTGCTTGCGAGGTAGGCACTGGAACCACTGGGCTAACCCTCCGGCCCCTGTGGGGGTTTATTTTTAATATAAAAGGGAGTGTTACTCTGCCATAAAGAATGACACATTTGGGCCGGAGGGTTAGCTCAGTGGTTCCGGTGGCTCACGCCTGTAATCCCAGCACTCGGGAGGCAGGGACAGGAGGATTGCTGAGTTCGCGGCGGCTTGCCTGGGCACCATAGTGAGCTCAGGGCCAGCCTGAACTACAAAGCGAGACCCTGTCTCAAAAAAAAAAAAAAGAATGACACATTTGAGTCATGTATACCCTAATGGACATATCTTGAGCACATACTCATAAGTGAAATGAATAGGACACAGATGTGTAAATAACATATCATTTATATGGTATGAGAAACTGAAGGTGTAAATGAATTCCAAACTGTATGACAAGTATTGTGAAATAGGAAAAAATATTCAAAACAAAAAAAGGGGAAAGGGAGGGTAGGGTAAGTAAAGAAGGGAAAGAAAAAATGTGATGGTTAAAAGAAAGGAAACAAAGCTTATGCACATAGGGTGTAGGGCCTTGTCAGGCAGGCAGGGGAATGAGAAAAATGAAAAAATGCATCATGTACAGGTACAAATGCTCAGTGTAGAATGTGATCATAATGCATACATAAAATGTACAAATAAAATCAAATTTTTCAAAAGAAAATAAAATGGAAAAACCTCCTGTGTTCCTAGATATGTAAAATCAATATTGCCAAAAAGTCATTTTTCAAAAAATTACATATACATTTAATCCAATCCCAATATAAATGCCAACATTATATGTTATGCAAGTAGAAAAATATGTTTTGAACTTATTTGGAGCAAGAAGAAACCTAGAGTACCTAAAGCAACCATAAACAAAGAGCAAAACAAAAGTCATAATGGTTCAAGAATTCATGCTAGACTGCAAATTTATCCTAAGAGATACAACATAGTACTGTCACAAAAATAGACATGTAGACCAATGGAATAGCACAAAGACACATTAACAGATTCTCATTCTTTTAACCAACTGCTTTTGGCAAAAGGACTAAAAACAAATACTGGAAAAAAGATAGACTTTTTACCCAGTGGTGCCTAGAAAACTGGTTACTCACAGAAAAATAGAACTGGATCCATGCATAATGTCCTGCACTCAAATCAGAACAAATGATTTTGCTGGTGAATTCCACTACAATTTAAAGAATTAATTTCAATTATTAAACTTTTCCAAAAAATGAAGATTATACTTCTAAATTCATAATGTCACCATTACCGGAATCTGAAACCACTGAAGAAATCTAAAAGGAAATAAAATTACAAATCAATAAGGCAGCTGTGTATCAATAAAAAAGAAAGTCCTAATAAAAACATTAATAAACTAAATTTATCTGCATGTTGTTTATATATTAAGATAAAGTAAGAGTCACCTTAGGAATGCAAGGGAATTTTTAAATCTTTATTGGTACATTATATGTACACCTCATGATCACACTCAGTATTGAGAATTTGTACCAGTATATGACATGATTTAATTCTCATTTTTCCCCCATTTCCCTCCCCATCCCACAACCCCCCATATGCATAAGCTTTGTATCCCTTTCTTTATTACCATCACATTGTTTCTTTCCCCTCATTACTCACCTTCTACCCAATTTCCCTTTGAATATTTTCTATTTCACAATATCCACCATATATTCTAGAACTCATTAACATCCTCAGTTTCTCATACCAGAGAAAATATATGATATTTATACATCTGTGATCTATTTATTTCACTTATGAGTATGTCCAAATTTTAATGTTCAAAAATAAATCTAGGTGGACCAGGGATTTAGCTCAGTGGTTCCAGCATCTGCCTTATAAGCATAACGTCCTGAGTTGGATCCCCAGTATCACATAGCACAGTGACAGGTATGGTGGCTCACATCTGTAATCTGAGCACTCAGGAGGCAAAGGCAGGAGGACTGCTGTGAGTTGTTTGATGCTAGCCTGGGTTACGTAGTGAGCTCAGGGCCAGCTTGAACTACAAAGGGAGACCCTGTCTCAAACAATAAAATAAATAAATAAAATAAAATCTAGGTAACACAACAGTAACAGAATGAAACAGAATCCACACACATGAACACTTACCTCAGTTGATATAGAAAATAACTTTCTTCCAAAATAGAAAATTAAACTCATGTTCATGATTACACCACTCAACCAATATGAAGGACACCATCCAGTGAGATCGCTATATGTGAAAGCTTTGCAGCTAACATTGTCCTCCTTGTGTATGAATGAAGGTTTTCCCTCCAAGATCAGGAGGAAAAACAAAGAAAGGCTCACCTTTGCCACTTCTAGTCAACACTGTCCTAGAAACCCCAGAGAAACCAGTCAGGAAAAGAAGTAAAAGACATTCAAAGAGGGGGGATAGGAGTGAGGTATATGCTGATGATATGATCCGCAGATTATATGATTTTGTATGAAAAACCTTAAGGTGTCCTCACAGACCTTATGAGAACTAATAAAATAATTTACCAAAACAGCAGAACAGTAATTCAATATGCAAAAAAATTAGTTTTCTATGTATGTACAATGAACTATCTATAAAAAATTAAGAAAGAAAAGCCATTCACAGAAGCTTCTAACAGAATAAAATAGGAATATACTCCAGTGAAAAACTAAAAGGCTCATACACAAGTTTTCAACATTTCTGTAAAAAATTAACAGGAAATGCATGGAATGGAAAACTTTATTAATATTGTTAGAATGCCAGTGTTATCCTGAATGATCTACAGAAGCAAAGAAATTCTTACACCAAAAAAACTCCCACTTTTTCTGCAATAGAAAAATTCAATCTGAAGTTTATTGGAAGCTCAAGAGACCCTTAACCATCTAAATAACCTTGAAAAATAACATGGGAGGTTTTTAACATCCTGATATTAAAAGTTAATAATAAAAAAAGCCCAGTTAGCAAACCATGAAGTGTTTATATAAAGGCAGACCTCCAGTCCAATGAAATGGAATAAAGACTTCCGAGGAAATTCTGTCAGTATCTGTTCACGTGTTTTTGACAAGAGCCCCAACACTATTCCATGGGTAAGAAATGGGCCTTTTAGCTAATGGTGCTGAGGCAAATATAAGTATCCAAATTAAAAAACAGAAAAAAAAAATCAACAACAACAAAGATGAAGTTGGATCATTACTTTGTCCCATATGTAATTATCCAATTAAATAAAATATTTAATCATCAGGGCTAATGAGTTCTACAGAAAGATAGAAAAACCTGACATTGGATTTGGCAATAATTTTATTTTTGTATATGACACCAAAAGTACATGGAAGAAAAGAAAACTGAGCAGTTTTACGTCATCAAGATTAAACGTTTTCCTGCTTTAAAGGACACTATCAACAGAGTGGAAAGACCACACATCCAATGAGAGAAACCATTTGCAAATTGTATGTCTGGAAAGGGATTGATACATAATATAAAGAACTCGTATGACTCATCTATCACAGCAAAAACAAGGAAAATGAAAAAAATTGCAAATGACATATAGAAAATTCTTCAGAGAAGCTGTACAAATGGCAAGGAAGCATAGAGAAAGATGGTTGAACCTCTGTAATCATCGGTAAAATGCACACCAAAGCCACAAGGGAATTGTCCTGTAAACTCATTACAACAGCTAGTTCAGGGATTAAAAGGAAGGGAAAGAGAATCAAGCATAAGTTAAGGATGCAGAGAAGTCAGAACCTTCTGCAGTGAAGATAGGAAAGTAGAATGGTGCAGCCCCTGGAGGAAACACTATTATTGTCTCAAAAAACACAATGTAGAGTTAGCATGTGGTCTAACCTTGTAATTTTATTTTGGAGTATATATCCATAGGAACTGAAATTAGACACCAGAAGAGGGATTTATCCACCT
>PVIC010054071.1:0-11656 GCA_004025085.1 Thryonomys swinderianus
TGAGTCACCAAGCCTGGCACTGTGGTATGTGGATCAAACTCAGGACTTTGTGCTTGCAAGGCAGGTGCCAGAACCACTGAGCTAAATCTCCACCCAATAGCTACTCAATTTGACCACAAAATCTAATGGGGCCTCAGCTACCTATTGTATAGGTAGGTGGTGAATTGAACGTAGGATTCAATGAGTGAATGAATGTATGCAATTCTAAAGTTGAAGAGATCCAACCTCATTTTTCTCTACTTGAAAACTTGTCTGTGTTTCCTACATCTACAAACATTCTGGTACCTAGTCTATCTTAACATATTTCAAGATGATGTTAAGACAGACAGGTTATTGGCAGACAAAGCCAGGAATTGCTTACTCCCATTTCTTCTCATTTAAAATGGCAGCAATGTCCAAATGCTAAATATCTCTCCAGAAATCTGACTGATGTGGAAATAAGCAGCGACGAGGGGAGGGATAACTCTTCAGCAGTACAGCTGCCCTTGAGGGTCACTGAATCAAATTAAAACTATTCAACACATTTCATTTATGACCCTGGCCAGGATGCTCCTCAGGGCCCCCGGTGTCCATCAGATCAATTTAACTTCCTGGCTTGAAAGCCTGGGTCAGCTGAGTTTTCAAGAAATTAATATAGAGAAAATTATTTTCATATTCAAGATGACCCAAACTCTATGAAGCCTGTGGCAAAAAGAAAATGTGTTCGAATCCTACTAAATTGGTTTATTTCCATTTTAACTGCAAAGTCGCCAAAACTTTTACAGATAGTTTAGACCTCTACTCAGATGATGTTTTTTCTTTTACAGAAAAAATGTCATGTAAAAAAAATCTATTTCATTCATTCTAAAAACAACCAGGGGGTGGGGAATGGGTTCACTTCAAGTTTTTTTTAGCCTTTGGCTCTGCTTTTTTAGATAACTTTGTTTTTGTTCATTGTGGACTTCCACATTGGAGTGATATTTCTGCAGGGTGGAGTGGGCATGAAATGGACACAGCTCGAGATTGTGGCCTTGCTACCAATGTGATTTTATACCTGGGTAGGGTACTGTTTTCATCAAGGCTCAGCTTCTTCACCTAAAAATGAAGGTAACATTGTAGTCACTGGTTTAGTTAATATTGCAAGCATGATAAGTGCCCTCACAGGTGAGATAAAAAAAAAAAACAGGATCCACAGACTGTGCATATACGTACATGTAAAACTGCCCTTCTCTGGCTCTTCTGAAATGACCATGGGAAAAGCCTGAGGTCCTGAAATTATAATATGAAAGCCAGATTGGGGTGGTCAAGCTGCAGAATTGACCAGGATGGATCTGAGTAGGTCACGTAGGAATCAAACCAGAGCTTCTAATGAAATGGTCTCCTAAGCTACTTTTTTTTTCTCCTTGGGACTGTGTCCTTTAGTCCTTCCTGTCACTTAATTTAGTCACAGATTTTTCTGGAGTTAATCTGCTCAGTCTGAAAGACAATCTTGTATCTGTGACTAGTTTCCAAGATGTCTCTAGAAAAAAAACTCAGCATTTAGTCATTCTTTCAGTCGATATTCAATGAATATCTGTTTTGTGCCAATCACTATTCAAGGCACTAGGAGAAGCAGAAGTTAATAAGTCAGGCAAAAATCTTGCCCTTATAGAAATTACATTCTTAATTGATGGCAAATTAAAAAAAAAAGGAAACAATGCTTGTGTATATAGGGGCAGGCGGGGAGGTAGGGTAGGGAGGGGAGGGGGAAAATGAGAATTAAGTTGTGTCATATACCAGTACAAATTCTCAATGTGGAGTGTAATAGTGATGTGTATATATAATGTACCAATAAAATGTACCAATAAAAAATTTTTTAAATAAAAAATAAAGTAATTGCATTCTTGAGACAGATAAAAAGTAAGAGAGATATATAGATGGTGATACTGTAATAGTATGGAGAAAAACTCTTGGCAAGGGATAGAAAATTATAAGGGATAAATTTTAGATAAGGTTTTCAAAGAAGATGCCCTAATTCAAATTCTGTTTCTGTTTCCAGCTAATTTCCACTTATTTTAGACAAGTTACTGAACTATTCTTGTCCTTCATCTCCTTATCTGTAAAACACTGGTAATACTATTTACTCTCTGGGGTCACTGAGAGGATTATTATTTTTGGTTTAGGATGTTATCAAGTACCTAGTGATTACCCAAAATTTAAAACTGTCATTTATTGTTTGCATAATCCAGCTGTGAATTTTTCATGTAGGAAACTACCATGATGCAATGGTAGCCTATGAAGATACTACCAGGTTATCCTAGAGGTCTCAAAAAGACAAACTCATACAACAAATCAAGGTGCATGAGTTACATGGCTTATCGAATCAGTTGAAATGCATACTGAGAAGAAAGAAGCACCTAAAAACAATTAAGGTAGAACACAGGTGGATGGAAGAATGCAACTACCAAAATCCTAGTAGATGCACTGGTTGTGAAACATGTTCTTTTGCTACCACATTGCCCTTCCTTGTGATTGCCAGGAGCAGATATGAGATTTGAGCAAGGGAACTCAGCAGACTGAAGTAAGAAAGAGATATATAGATGGTGATACTATAATAGTACAGAGAAAAGCATGCTTGTATTATTCTATGCCCTTCTTCTTCTCCCCCCTTTCTCTTTTTACTTCTTCATATCTTCACTGCATAGTGAAGGTGGAAAGACTCAAGCCCTAGCCTTAGAGAGACACAAAAAGAGAGCTGAGGTGGGCCTTAGCTAAGGTGTTCAAGGACATTTTCTCTTTGAAAAGATTCAAGGAGAAGCTCACCTAGCCATTAGTTGTAGCTCACCAGTTAGCTAGATATGCAGCTAAATCACCAATGCATAACTGATTGACAACCTCATTACACTTTCATGTTTTATGTATATTTGGTGTTTTTCAAAAATACATATGAAATGCTGGGTGTGGTGGCTCACGTCTGTAATCCCAGCACAAGAGCCTGTCTAAAAAAAAAAAAAAAATGAATGGGCCAGAGATTTAACTCAGTGGTTCTGGTGTCTGCCTCACAAGCACAGCATGACGAGTTCAATCTCAGTACCACATACCACACAGTGCCAGGAGTGGCAGCTCCTGCCTGTAATCCCAACACTCAGGAGACAAGAGACAGGAGGATTGCAGAGAGTTCAAGGCCAGCCTGGGCTCCATAGTGAGCTCAGGGCCAGCCTAAACTACAAAGCAAGATCCTGTCTCAAAAAAAAAAAAAAAAGTACACATGAATGAGTTGGAAATTTCACATCTTTCCATTCCTCCCTACATTCAGCATATACATTTTCTTCTCTGTGGCTACTGTTGACTCAGTGGTTACTAATCTGCTTAGCTTAACTAAGAGAGTTACATAAATTCTGCCTAAGCCTCATAAGCTACTTCCTGCCCAAGTGGTATCATTTATCCTCTGTTGCTTCCCTTTTTTGATCAGAACAGAATACTCCTAAGTAACACAGGAAAGGCAGGCTACTAAGTTCATTCTGAGTTGTTGACATCCTGCCTTGGGTTTGAAGAGGCATACAGGCCTATTGAAAATTTTTCATAGTTAACAGAGGCCCACTACACTGTGAATGGGGATCATTCTGATATGCATCTGTCAGAAACAGTCCTGGCTAAGCAATTATTTTTTCTATCTGGATCTCAGAGCAAGAATAGGAGCTTTAGAAAAATTACCTCCACTAGAACATTCTGAAAAGTTAAAGTTGCCAAGGCTGCCAAAAATATGTAAAGAGCTGGCTTAAAAACAAAACAGAACAAAACAGGGGCCAGAGATTTAGCTCAGTGGTTCCGGCACCTGCCTCATAAATGCAAATCCTGAGTTCAATCCCCAGTAACCACATCCAATGCTGGGCTTGGTTACTCACGCCCACCAGCAATCAGTACCACATACCACAGTGCTGGGCGTGGTGGCTCATGCTTGTAATCCCAGCACTCAGAGGCAGAGACAGGAGGATTGCTGAGTTTGAAGCTTGCCTGAGCTACATAGTGAGTTCAGGGCCAGCCTGAAATACAAAGCGAGACCCTGTCTCAAAAAAAAAAAAAAAAAAAAAAAAAAAAAAAAAAAAAAAAAAAAAACAGAAAACCCTATATTCCAAAAAGCAATTTATCATTATCTGGTCCTTTATTTTATGCTTTTGTTGGAAATCAGATTCCTCACCCTCACTCCACAAAGTCCCAGTTGGAAAAGAAAATTTGGAAAAGGACATGCTTGTATTATTCTATGCCCTTTTGGTACTTCTTCTCTCCCTGCTTTTTCCCTTTTTGTCTTCACATCTTCACTGCATAGCGAAGGTAGAAAGACTCAAGCCCTAGCTTTAGAGAGACGCAAAAAGAAAACTAAGGTGGGCCATGTGTTTGAGGCCTATAATAACTCCTAACAAGTCTCCAGTCCTCACCAAATTCAGAAAGCGTGCTTCTCTCTTCTTGTTTTTTCCTTAACTTGTTTTTAGTTAAGAATAAAGAGAGAAAGAGCAGGGGGGGGGAATAAAATGAAGGTCGCTTCTGCTCACCCCAGCTGTCAGGTGAAAACTGGAGCTGCTCGGAATTCTGAGGCTGTGGCTGTGACTCATGTGCACTTCCTTCTGTGTGAGTTGTCATCTCGCTGAACGATACCTGGAGTTGTGACAAGACTGAACTCCATATTCCAAAGGCATGTTGACTCAGTCTCAGGAGAATTTATGTCTCAAGTTCCTCCCTGTGCTGCGGCTGACCTGTAGCACCTTGCTCCGCAAATGACAACTAACATGACACCCCATGGAGCTCACCTGCCTGCACAGGGGAGCTGTGAACTCTGCAACCTGTGGCTTAAAAAACCGTCCACTCACTAATGCTGAGTTAATGGCGTAGCAGAGCCACCTGTATCACTGCTAATCTAAACTTCTCAGTCAACAGAGATAAACGCCTTCCAGCCTCTTTCTTAATTTCTGTGCAGAAGAATTAATGAGAGTAAGAGGTTTTTGTTAAACTCCTCCTGGATATTTAACATGTGTGGTGAAAAAATACAGCCCAAGAATTAAGGTGCTAGTCTTGGGATTGTGACCTTGGCTGAGTTACTCAGGCTTTCTGCTTCTCTAATTTTTCACTTATAAAATGGGAAGAATAGAAACATTATGTTTCTTAGCTATCTCCAAAATCGTTGTGAAGATAAAATAAGATCATTTAAGTGGAAATGTTTATAAATCGCAATGCCTTGTACAAATATTTTGAAGTTGTTATTGTTGTTGCTATATATATTTGCATAATAAGATATAATAATGAGTGTTTTAGCCAAACACCAAGACATAACTGAAATGAAATTTTAGAGTGAGGTGACTGATAGACAATAGAATGCCAAGTCCCAGGTGTTCAGTAAAAGACTTTACTGGGGAATGGTAACCCACCAGGCTGCTCTGAACATGGAAGGAGCAGCAAGACCAAGCATGCAGATGGTTATATACAGTCTTAGGGCAGGGACTAGCAGTTAAGGGCAGGAGAGCACCAGCTAGTTTTCTGATTGGTGAGTTTGTGACAGTCCAGAGGGAACAGGGCATTGTGGGAAGGAGAAATGCAGTTCTGGGTGGGAATGCCCTTTTGGCCTTGTTCTGAGCTAGCCAAACCTATCAGTGACAAGTCTCCATTTCTGTATGTTCAAAGGAAATGGGTAAGAGCTGGCTCCATAACTCTTTCTTCCTCCAAATTTTTCTTTTTTTCTTTTTTTTTTTTTTGAGACAGGGTCTCACTTTGTAATTCAAGCTGGCCCTGAACTCACTGTGTAGCCCAAGAAAGCCTCAAATGCCAGCAATCCTCCTGCTTCTGCCTCGCAAGTACTGGGATTGCAGGCGCAAACCACAACCCCTGGCATTGTGGTATGTGGTACTGGGGATCAAACTCGGGACCTTGTGCTTGCAAGGCTGACACCAGAACTGCTGAGCTAAGTTCCTGGTCCCATTTCCTCCAAATTTTTATTGAGAAATTAAAATCAACAGAAAAGTTGAAAGAATAAAAATCCAATATTCTTCATCCACGTGTGCCAAATTGTGCTGTATTTTGCTTTTATTTTAGTTTGTTCCTACCCATTGTGATGTTTCACAAGTAAACATTTTTCTCCATTCTTTCCTGAGAACTAAGAATTCCTGTATACAACCATGCCACAATCATCACACTCAGAAATTTTATATTGATAACACTATTATTACCCATAAGTCATATTCATATTTCCTACTTGGTTATTATTTCTATTTCATCTGAAATAACTCCTCCATTTTTTTTTCTCTTTAATGATACTGACTTTTTTTTTAGGCCAGGGCAGTTTTGGAAACTGTCTCTCAAAGTGTATTTATCTGACTGTTTTCTCATAATTAAACTTAAGCACTTTTGGTAAGAATCCTAGGCAGGTGGTGTTAGGGTTCTCAGTGTCTTACTGCAAGGAGCCAAAAGGTACTTGTGTCTCATCATACATGCTAAGGTTGATCTCTTAGGGTGAAGTTTGCCAGGTTTTCCATATTATGGGATTTCGTTCATTTTGTAATTAATAACTTCTAGTAAAGGTCTTTGAAATTATGTGAATAAGCTAGTCCCTTCTAGCTTTAATTTAGGATCCACTCTTGAGCCCTGCCTACATCAGTTATTATGATGCACATTGCAAGTTCGGTATGTCCTAGTAACTCCTTCCAATTACCATTCTTCTATAGTTAGAGCATTCCCTTTGCTTCCTCTCTGACTTTCACTCTGTAACTCTGGGGCTCCCTCACTGGCTTCAAGAATTCACTGAGAGAAAGGAAGAGAAAGGATCTATTGAGAAGAACCAATCTGAAGGAAACTGTGCTGTGAACTGCATCCATTCCCAGCAGGCAAAACAGCTGAGCTTTCACTACAACTCTGGTTCAGAGCCACTGGGTTTTAAACATAACCACCGTGGCTGAGGAGCATAGTGGCCTTGAGACTGACTCATGTCTGGAAAATCTAGAGGCAGAGTGGTAGCCAACCACCCACCTTGATGGCACCCCTGGGAGAGTACTGTCTTCCTGGGGGTGACAGGGAGGGTACTTGTGAGTCTGGCCTGCATAAGGTCATCCTGAGGTTTATCCTCCAGTACCTACCAGAGGCAGGGGCTAGAGCCAAGAAGGTGGGGCAGAAAGAAGGGAAGTAGGAGAAGCAGCTACTCCCTGAATGTCTCCCTCCTACTGCATCTCCCAGATTAGAAAAGGGAGAGTCTGAGTTTGAAGTTTTGATTGAAATCTATAAGTTATGTTCAGGACTTATAAACACTTCAAGACAATCTAGTAGGACCAGCCTTAGGGATACTTGGCCTCAGGGCCAAGAGATACTTCTTCCCACTAAATGTGAAGGGCCAGTAGGTGATGCAAAATAAAGCTGAAGGATTGTGTTAAGTTATACTTGTTCCAAATATTAGTTATAGATTTTTGGGGTTGTTTTTAGACAGAGTCTCACTTGTAGTCAGCTGGGCCCCGAGCTCATTACATAGCCCACGCTAGTCTCGAACTCACAGAAATTCTCCTGCCTCTGCCTCCCTAGTGCTGGGATGACAGGCATGACCCACCATGCCTGGTATTGTGGTGTGTGGTACCAGGACTCAAACTCAGGACTTTGAGCTTGTGAGGCAGACACCAGCACCATTGAACTAAATCCCTGGGCCAGTTGTAGATGTTTTAATGCCTAATATTAAATCTATCTGACTTATATTATACATGCAAAAAAATTAACTCTTCCTATTAGTTTCAAAAACTACATTTGTTATAAGGAATATCATTACATTCAATGTAATTGTAAGTTTAGAAAATTCTTTGTACAGAAGATATAAGTGTCCACAAATTACAAAATAAGGTAGTTCACCACTTACATAAAATGCATGCAGTCTATACAGACATTGTTTGTACTCTACCATTACTCTACCCACAAACCCTCCCCAAGAAGCTCAAGACTTGAAAATGTCAGTTCTGCCACTCTGGGGAATAATTGTCAATCTTCAAATACTGAAAAACATTATATGTCACAAAACCTCAAACCTCTGCAGTTTGATATTTATCCATCCTTTTCTAACTGTAGCCCTCTGTTAGGTTTTATTTATTTGCTTAAAATTCTGAGAGAGGAGCTATTTTGACTAGTTTCAGTTAACCCATCATACTAAATTAATAATTAAGGTACTTTTAGACTTAACTTTTTCAAATCTAAACATATTCACCCTAGAATTTACTAACACAAGAAAATTTGTTATTTTTAAGGGTCAGTGGATGGAAGGAATGGTACAGAGAAGCAGTGGGAAGCGAAAGACAACTTAGTATTACCAATGCTCTCTTTTTATTGAGGGAAAAAGGACAGCACTGTATCTTTGGCTTTGAAATGCAAAGCATTTTTTGATATTGGGACAAATCCCAATTACCACCTAAAATGAGTATTTTTATCTAATGAGACAAGAGAAAACTACATCTGACACAAAAGTTCGCATAAAACTTAACAGAAAGCAAAAGAAAGAAATATAGAGCTCCAGAGAAAAATTTGGAAGGAAAAAGATGAATTTCTTTCCTTTATTAATTTTTCCCACTCCTTTCCTGAGCAAGATCAACTATTATTAGGGCCAGGGACTTAGCTCTGTGGTACCAACGCATCTGCCTCACAAGTGCAAGGTCCCTGAGTTCAATCTCCAATACCATGTATCATAATGTCAGGTCTGATGGCTCCTGTCTGTAATCCCAGCAATCAGTACCACACACCACAATGCTGGACAGATGTGGTGGTTTACGCCTATAATCCCAGCACTCTGGCGGCAGAGGCAGGAGGATTGCTATGAGTTCGAGGCTTGCCTGGGCTACATAGTGAGCTCAGGGCCAGCCTGAACTACAAAGCAAGACTCTGTCTCAAAAAACCTAAAAAAAAAAAAATAAAAAATAACTATTTTTAAGACTTTTCTGAAAAAACCTACAGAATCCATGTGGAATGTCATCTCTTGGCACTCAGGCTGGCAGAGGACATGGTGGAGGACAAAGACTTAGATCCCAAACCTGGTTCATTCATTTGTTCATATTTAACTAATACTTATTCACTGTCTTCCATGCAAAAAAGCATGAGTGGGATATACAAAAGACAAAGCAAACAATATTCCCACTCTGTGGGACATTTTAATCTAGCAGAGGAGGCAGGAAACAAACAGGAAAACGTTTACAGAATATTAGAAGAAAGGAGGTGTTATGGAAAGAAAAAAACTAAAACAGGATAATGAGAAGGGGACTTCCCTGGAAGTCAGGGTGACCACGGGAAGCTAAGGTTTAAGCAACGACTTGAAGGAGTCACTTGTGCAACTAAGAGGGGCACTTAGGAGATGGCTGAGATTTGAGCATCACATTTGAAGTACATCAGGGATGGGGTAGTCACAGCAGAGTAAAGAAAGGGAAGTGCAGAAAGAGATGAGTTAGATCAATAGGGACCAGCTCTCCTTGGGCCCTCTGAATTTTGAGGAAAGAGGTAATGTGCTTCATTTGGTTTGGTTTGGTTTTTTGTTATCATTGTTTTACTTTGTTTTGTTTTGTTTTGTTTTGTTTATACAGAGCCTTGCTACATAGTGCAGGCCAGCCTTGAACTGACTAGGTAGCCCAGGTTGACCTCAAACTCAGTGATCCTCCTCCCAAAATCTGGGTTTACCGACCCTGGGCCACCACACCCCGCAAGTGATGTGTTTTGACTTGCATTTCAAAAGGATCGCTCCACACCTCAATTGTGAAAAAATGTAGGGGGCAGATGTAGGAACAGAGTCATCATGCTAAGAAATGATTATAGCAATCCAGGTGAAAGTGATTCAGATGATAATGTTAGCCATGGAAGCGCAAAGGTAGTTGAGTTTGGACATACACTGCCAGAAGAGTCAAAAACTTCCTGATGGGTTGGATATGGGTGTGAGAGAAGGAAGAGAGTTGCAGAATCACTCTGAATCATAGAAGGATGGAGTTGGCATCAGCTGACCTGGTACTGCGTGGGCGGAGCAAGGTTGACAGGGAAGATCAGAGGACAGGCTTTGAGATGTTAGATAGCCAAATGAAGAGGACCCGTAGCCACTGGATACCACTGAAGCTGAGGCACTACAGTCAGGCCTGCAACAGAAAGATATGAACTTGGGAATTGTGTGCATGTAAATGGTTTTTAAAACCTTGAGAACCAATAAAATTACACAGGGCATAAAATAGAAAGGAAAAAGTATTAGGAACACAAATGCCAGAAACTATCAAGGCTGGGCCGTGAGCCTTTCCGTGATTGTGGATTGAAAGTGCCCACTAAGTACCCAGGACAGTGAGTGGAGAGCCACAGAACATTGTCATGAAATTTCACAACTGAGAATATAAACAGAAGCATCCTAAAAAGGTTCCAGGGAGCTAATGGCATGCACATGTAAGAGGCCGGAGTAAGGATTACCTGGAGATTCCCTGAAGCAATGTCCCAGTGTCAAACAAAAGGGTGTGGGACAAGCCACCAAAAAAGGGTGAAGAAATAATGCCATTTCGGGTTTCCATCTTCCAAATGCTATTTCTCAGGAGCTAGTAGAAAATGTGCTCCATCAATCCAAGAGAACAAAGCCACAAAGAAGCAGCCATGGCCTCCAAGTCATTAGGGAGAGAAAAGATTTCTCAGGTGATGGGAAGGAAGTGCTGGGACCACAGCTGTGCGGTAGCACAGGGAGAAACCAGCATAGACAGTGGCAGGAGAATGCTCCAGAAAGAGTGTTGCCAGGAAAACAAAGACAGATCAAGTGTTCTAAAAGCTTGAACATGTAGAAAACTCTATTAAGAGACATTTTGCTCAAAGTTTGGCAAGACTTAACTGTAGTTCCAAATAAAACTAAGCTAGTGACTCAGTTGTTAATCAAATGAAAATGGGAACTTACAGAAGAAAGGAAATATAATCATTGTAGACCACTTTGGTGAGGAGTGGAAAATAAATACTTAGTCATAAAAAAGTGAAAACCTGGGCTGAGGACACAGCACAATAGTACAGTTCTTGCCCTGGGTTCAGTTCCCATGCCTCTCCACCGAAAAAGAAGAGGAAAATACAATGTTTCATATTTGCATTCTTCAAATTGTATTAGCAATGATTTTATTATTTTTAACATCCTTCTGGATCAGCATGGTAATATTTAACTTAGGACTTTACTCACCTATATAGGTAAAAGATGAATCTGTAATTTTCTGTTCTTATCTCTATCTGGCTTTAAGGGTCATCATTTCTTATTTTTTATCAGGACATATTACACTCTAAATAATGAATATTTAATACATGTTAGCCATCTAATATCATCCTTTGTTGAAAAAAATTAAGAAATAAAAGTAGTAGGAAACACATTTTAAAAGAACAAAACTACATAGAGAAAAGTTCTGAGTAGCACCATATAAGCTCTGAGAAGTTATAATTCTGGAATCTAATTTGGTTAAAGTTACTTTTATCACCCTCCATTGAAACATCAAGACACAGACACAAAATTATCAGCCTCTTCTTAAAGGTGTAGTAGCAAATTATGGGAGGAACTAGAACTAGAATCCAATCAGCTAACTTCCACCTTTAATCTCCTACAAGAATACAGGTTACAAGGTCCTAACTATAGCATTTCTAACTTGGTTGCAATGTGAATACTCTATTTCAAGACAGAAAAATGAATCAAGTGTTTCTTTCTCACCTA
>PVIC010054072.1:0-11679 GCA_004025085.1 Thryonomys swinderianus
CTGATGAGCTGTATGACAGTATTTCATCTGGTTTAGTTTTGATTTACTTTATAATGATGTGGAGCAGTTTCTCATTAGTTCATTAATAACGTGGATATTTTCTTTATAAATTACGTATTCAGATCTTTTGCATGCTTTCCATTGGCTAGAGTAATTTTTTAAAAAGATTTATAGAATTCCCTTAAATATTCTGGGTAAGAGTCTTTTATACACTGCACATAAGTTTTCTTTCCCCTACTATCTCACTTTTTATTCTCAGAACAGTGTTTTTTAAAGAATATGTCATAAATTTTAAACAACATCTTTCAATGTTTTACTTTATGTTTACTGATTTTGGTAATCTGTTTAAGAATTTTTTACATGTCTACATGTCATTAAGATTTTTTATGGTTTCTCTAAGAAATTTTATTATAAAAAGAAATTTTGTTATTTAATCATTTCTTTTACGTGTATGATCCTTCTTATATTACTTTTTAAATACAGTGTGTTAGGAAAGGCTTGTCAATATGGGTGTTCAACTGATACAGCAGTATTTACCAAAAAGAACTTTCACTGAATGGTGGCAGAGTTTGTCACCAAATCAGATGCATATTAACCATGGGCCATTTCTGGGAATATTAACCTGCTTTTTAATCTACTCATCTGTCCTCTGCCAATCTCATAGTGAAGAAATACAGCATGGAAATGTATCTTAAAATCTGGAGATATACTTAATTAAGTTTGACAGTTATTATTCTTTGTATTGATTTAACATTTTAGAATCAACTTAGAAATTTAAAATGAAGTAGTACTTTGATTGGGATATCTAATTCAATTATTTGGGTGAGAACTGAAATCCAATTATTGAGACTTCTAATCCATGAACAAAGTATATCTCTCCAGGTATTTATTTTATATTCTGTTGTTATTTCAGTAATACCTTATTTTTAGTGAAAGAAACTTGTACATTTTTGTTTATATTTATTCTTAGATACCTCATAATTTTTGTGCAAGTATATAGAGGGGAGCTTTTATACTTATAGTCCAATAATTTGTTTCTAGTACAGTGGAAATGAAATATATAGACTTCTTTGTATCTAAAAAGCTTAAATTCAGATATTAATTCCTATAATTTATTGTAGATTGTTTCAAATTTTCTATATACACCATCATGTTCTCTGCATTTAATGAAAAGCTTCCTTCCTAATATTTAAGCCTTTTGATTTCTATTCTCTCCCATATTATTTTGTCTAATATGCCATATTACCTTATCTAAGTCCTTCTACATGATGTTGAATAGAACTGGTGATAACAGACATTCTTTTGTCATTCTCCAATTTGATAGAAAATTTATTATTTCACAAGTAAGTATAAGTTAAATGAAGAGTTTCAGTGCATTTAATATGTTGAAAAAGCTTCTTTATATTAACTACCTTATTAAAAGTTTTTTTTTCATGAAGGAATGTTAAATTTATAACATTGTTTTTGGATCTGTCAATGTTGCACTTTTTTTTGGATCTGTTGATGTTGCACTTTTTTTTTTTGGACTTGGGTCCTTGTGCTTCCAGAATAGGTGTGGTACCACTTGAGCTAAATCCCCAACTGCACAATTTTTCTGAGACAAGGTATCTGTACATGGTTTAGGGTGGACATGACCTCACTATGTACCCCACGTGGGTCTCAAAATCACAGAGATCTTCCTGCCTCAGCTTCCTGAGTTATGGGATTACCAGCATGTGGCACCATACCATGCCATATTTTTTCTACTCTTCTGTAAATGTGGTGATTTCAGTAAGTCCTGGATTTTTTTTTTTTTTTTTGAGACAGGGTCTCGCTTTGTAGTTCAGCCTGGCCCTCAACTCACTATGTAGCCCAAGCAAGCTTCAAACTCAGCAATCCTCCTGTCTCTGCCTCCTGAGTGCTGGGATTACAGGCATGAGCCACCATGCCCGGCACTGTGGTATGTGGTACTGATTGCTGGTGGGCATGAGTCACCATGCCCAGCATTGTATGTGGTTACCAGGGATTGAACTCAGGACCTTGAGCTTGCGAGACAGGCACGGGAACCACTGAGCTAAATCTCCGGCCCCCAAGTCTTGGATTTTTGTGTATATGTGGTAGTGGGGATTGAATGCAAGGCTTTTGCACTGACCTATATCTCCAGCCCATTGTTTTATATTTTTCTTTTGAGACAGAGTCTTACTAAGTTATGAAGTTGCCCAGGTTGTGCTCAAAATTGTGATCCTGTTGCCCCAGCCTCCAAGAGCACTAGGATCAGCCAGTGTGTACCACTGATCCACTGATGGCCATGATACCTGGCTAAGTCTTACATTCTTGAAATGATTCTAGTTTGACATTTTCTTTTTACTAGTCATCAATCAGTTTGACAGGAGTTTTAATTATGGCTTTTGCATCTAATAATCAGGTATTAGTTATAGTTTTCCATTAATACAGAGTCACTGCAGGTTTTGGTTGTGATTTAACATCTAAACTTTAAAAATCAGAAAAACGCTCTCATTTTCTATCCTCTGGAAGACTCTCTATGCGTTTTATTATTTGGTTTTCAAAACTGAAAACTTTTATCACTAAAGCTATGTGGATATGAGGTATTATTTGTAAAGACTTAAAATTTTTTAATTTTCACCAATAATGACAGAAAGAATAAGGTTTAGAGATTTCCTGGGTCTCCTTTATCCAGCCTCCATAAACTAACACTTTAAATAATTACATTAATCTACCAAAACCAGGGAACTGAAATGGCAAAATCTATATTGTTTATTTATGTCTTACCATTTTCACAAAATTTCATTATGTATGGGTGTATAATTCTATGTAATTATGTCACAAATGTATCTTTGTGTACTCCCTCCACAAATAGATAAGGAACTATGCTATCGCCACTCTCTGGTGCTATTTCTTTATAGCCATGCTATCTTTTCTTCCTTAATGTTTAAGTGCTATAAACAAGTCATTTCTCTTCCAGCTCTATAATTATGTTATTTCAAGGCTATTAATCAAATGGAATCATATAGCACGTAACTTTTTAAGTCTTTCGTCACTTACCATAATTGTATTGTGGTCCATCCAAGTGTAGCAGTTCTTCATTTCTCTTTGTTGCTAATATTTCCTGATATAAATATACTATGATTTGTTTAACCATTCATCTCTAAAAGGCCATTTAGATGTTTCTAGTTGTGGCTAGTAAGAATAGTGTCTCTATGAATATTCATTTATAAAGTTTTCTATGAACATATCTTTCTTTCACTGGGATAAATTCCTAAGAGTACATCTGTTGACAAACTGTTTTCCAGAGGGGCTGTATCATTTCATATTTACATCAGCAATACACAAGTGATGGCCATTTTGTAGTGTTATAATGTTACAGTGATACTTTGGTACTCATTAATTGGTTCTAGGGGGTGTAACAAAAAATAAAACAACAAGAATCAAACAACTGCTTTGGATGGAAAGGATAACAAGTCATGGGGGAACAAACAGCAATAAGTTCTATCTTGTGAGACAAGTACCAAAACAATGACAAGGAGTGAGGCACAATTTTCAGGACGAAATGTGTTGAGCATCAAATTCAAAGAGTTTCCAAGTAGTAAAGTAATAAAGTATTACTGTATTTTAAAGTTTAACTATTAGTAAAGTTTTGCAGTGATGCCTCGCTGTGTTTTTAATCTGCTCAATCTCATTATCATCAATTTATCTGTTATCTTTGTTAACATGTAAAGTACAGTTTTAATAAGTATTTTAACATTCTTTGTACTAACTAGGATGTCACTTTTTTATTTTTATTTTTTTGAGACAGGGTCTCACTTTGAAGTTCAGGCTGGCTCTGAGCTCACTATGTAGCCTACGCAAGCCTGGAACTCAGCAATCCTCCTGTCTCTGCCTCCCGAGTGCTGGGATTACAGGCGTGAGCCACCACGCCCGGCACTGTGGTATGTGGTATTGATTTCTGGTGGGTGTGAGTCTCCATGCCCAGCATTGTATGTGGTTATGGGGGATCGAATTGAGGACCTGGCACTTGCGAGGCAGGGGCTGGAACCACTGAGCTAACCCTCTGGCCCAGGATGCCACTTTTGAATAGTCAATAACTGATATTTATTTTCATTGAAATTAATGTTTTTATACTTCTTTTAATAACTAGGTAGATTTTATTTGATGTTAGACACTGTGAATTTTAACCCATTAGGTTGTGGGATATAGTTTATTCCTATATATTCTTGTTGGAGTTTTGTGATGGATGCATTTGGTCTTTTTTGAAATAGCAAGTCAGTCCTTCCTGATAGTGATTTTAGGGTTTTTTTTTTAGATGGGGCAATAAATAATTAACATACAGCAAATATTTTCTCACTACTGATGCAAAATATTTTTATCTGATTCTTTTTTAAAATTTAAGCTTACTTATTCCTATTTTATAAGGCCTATGCTATGCCTTTCATGATATTTATTTATTTTTGCATTCATTCATTCATTTTTTTCTAGTAGGAAGTTTATTCCTCTCAACAATATTTTCTTTGGAAAACAAGTCCCGTGGAGTATCTGCCATCAAGTTGTTTCAGTTTAACACATGTTATTTCCAAAAGCCTAGTACATGCAGAGTTGAAATTACAGGGCAAAACTTTTTAAAAAGTAGATCCACAAGATGAAAATTCAAGGTATTCAAACAAATATTCCTTTAAACATTAAGGTGTCTCAAAACTTCAGAGACAAGATTTGGCCTAAGGAATCTGGCCTGGTAACTAAGCACTTCAGATTCACAAGTTAGAGTAAATTACATGTCTTATCACAAACATCTCCACCTGCTAAAATAAACCACGGTAAAAAAGCACTGCTAGCTCTGCTCTAAGTGCCTAAAGTATTACAGTATCACTTGAAAGTAGAAAGAAATCTTATCTTCCCCTTAAGCGGTTATCATGCCATATGAATTTAAACAAAGTTAACAAAAAATCCTTGAAAATATATATTATCAGCAGGAATGGAGGTAAAGAACTGAGCATGATTCTGAGCCATTCTTCAGATGGTGCTCAGTTGACTTCTTCCATCCATGATGTGTCATCACCTCCTTAAAGGGGTGGCCTCTCTTCAGTGACAGCAACAGTGGTCTCGTCAGCAGTGGGGTCATCCTCATCAGTACCGAGACCCGGCTTGACCATTCTGTAAATCCTGTTCATGTGGGTCTGGGGGTCCTCCAGACTGAGGCCAGAGGACAGGAACGCAGTTTCATAAAGCAAGATGACCAGATCCTTCACAGCCTTGTCGTTCTTGTCAGCCTCAGCCTTTTGCCTCAAGGTCTCAGCGATGGAGTGGTCGGGGTTGATCTCCAGGTGCTTCTTTGCGGCCATGTAGCCCACTGATGAGTCATCTCTCAGAGCCTGGGTTTTCATGATTCTCTCCATGTTCGTCATCCAGCTGCACGTGCTCATGACAATACAGCACGGGGAAGTCACTAATCAGTTTGACACAACCACCTTTTCAACCTTCTTCTGTAAGATGTCTTTCATGATCTTACAAAGGTTTTCAAATTCGTCTTTTTCTCTTCCTGTTTCTTTCTCTCCTCTTCATCTTCTGGAAGTTCCAAGCCCTCTTTGGTGACTGACACTAAAGTTTTCCCCCTCGAACTCCTTCAGTTGCTGGATGTGGTACTCGACAATATGCTCGGTCATGAAGATCACTTCTAAGCCATGCTTCTGAAGTGCTTCCACAAAGGCCAAATTGGCTACCTGATCCTTGGTTTCACCTGTGATGTAGAAGACATGCTTCTGGTTCTCCTTCATCCTGGTGCAACAGTCCCCATCTCGTCCCCAGAGGCAGATGTGTAATAGCACAACAGCTCTGAAAGCTTTTACTGATTCTGAGAGTCTTCATGTATTCCAAGCTTTATATTCTTAGAAAACTGCTTGTAGAACTTACAGTTCTCCTTATCTTCTGCCACTTCAGTGAACAATTCTAAGTACTTTTTCACCAAATTCTTTCTGATGACTTTCAAAATTTTGCTTTGTTGCAACATTTCCTGGGAAATATTGTGAGGAAGGTCCTCAGAGTCCACCACATTCAGGTATTCAGGAATAAGCTCCTCACAGTTATCCATGATGAAAACTCTGTGGACATACAACTTGATGTTGTTCTTTCTGTTTTCAAATAGGTCAAAAGCAGCTCATTGTAGAAAAAAAAGAAGCGCTCTGAATTCCAGCTGTCCTTCAATGGAGAAATGCTTCACTGCCAAGTGATCTTCCCAGTCATTGGTCAAGCTCTTATAGAACTCTCCATACTCATTAGTAATATCATCAGGGTTTCTGGTCCAGATGGGTTTAGTTTTGTTCAGCTCTTCTTGATCAATATACTTTTCCTTAATCTTCTTTTTCTTGTCACCATCCTTCTTTTCTTCTTCTTCTTCATCAGAGCCAACATCTTGTATTTCAGGCTTGCCATCAGACTCCTTTTCTTCTTTTTCTTTATCTTCTTCATCTTCCTTTTCTTCAGCCTCATCATCACTCACTTCTTTAACACATTCTGTCTCCACAAAAGGAGTAATAGGATAGCCGATAAACTGAGAATGTTTCTTCACAATCTCCTTTATTCTTCTCTTTTCCAAGTACTCAGTTTGGTCTTCTTTCAGATGCAGAATAACCTTTGTTCCTCGGCCCATCGGTTCACCTGTGTCAGTACTCATGGTGAAGGACCTGCCTGCCAAAGATTTCCTGACATACTGTTCATCATCATTATGCTTGGTGATCACAGTCACTTTCTCAGTGACCAGATACACAGAGTATAAACACACCCTGAACTGGCCAGTCATGGAAATGTTGGCGCCAGCCTTCAAAGCCTCCATAAAGGCCTTGGTCCTTGACTTGCCAATGGTGCCAAGGTTACTGATCATGTCGGCCTTGATCTTTCTGATTCCAGTATCCATGATGGTGAGGGTGCAATCTTGCTTGTTTGGAATAGGATTAATATGCAGCTCCTTGCCAGAGTCTAGCTTACTGGAATCTGTAGGGTTTTCTTATCTGATTTGTCCAGAGCATCTGATGAATTTGAAATTAGCTCCTTCAGGAAGATCTCTTTATTCAAGAAAAGTGTTGATGATCAGTGACATGAACTGGGCAATTTCTGCCTGGAAGGCAAACAACTCCACCTTCTCCTCCTCCATGGGCTGGTCCTGGGTCTGATTCTCCTCCAGCTTCTTGGCTAAGTGACACACAGTAATCACAATAGAGCAGTTCTGAGACACTGAAGCAACTCTGCCCTTCATGGTTTTTGAATTGAATTTATTGGTACATTTTAGGTAGAACTTAAGATCATAATCATAATTCTACCTGAACATGACATATCTTTTTTTTCTTTTTTAGACAGAGTCTTGCTTTGTAGTTCAGGCTGGCCCTCAGCTTACTATGTAGCCCAGTCAAGCCTTGAATGCAGCTATCCTCCTGCCTCTGCCTCCTGAATGCTGGGATTACAGGTGTGAGCCACCACACCTGGCGTACATGACATATCTTGATTCTTATCTTTTCCCATTCTTTGTCTTTCCTTCAACCTATCCACCTCCTACATACATAGGCTTTATATCTATTTTTTTCTTCTTACCTTCAATTTATTTCTTTCCTTTCCTCTGACACTCTCCCTAGTTCCCCTTTCCCTTTGAATATTTTCTTCCTTTTTCACAACATCTATTATACATTTTGGTCTTCATTTACATTTTCAGTTTCTCACACCAGAAACGTGAATTCTTATTTACACGTGTGTCCTAATTACCTCACTTAAGAGTATGGCCTCAACGTGCAGCCGTTTAGCTATGGATATCTCAAGCATATTTTTCTTTATGGCTAAGTGGTACTTATTTTTTAAAAAAAAAAACCCACATCTTCTTTATCCATTTACCAGATAATGGGCTTGGGTGTTGTTCCCAAGATTAGCTTTTATAAACTGTGTCACTACGAAGATGGGAGCACATATGTTGCTGTGGCAGGATGCTTTTAGTAGTCATTCAAGAGATGCAAATGAAAACAACACTGAAATTCCATCTCACTCCAGAAAGAATGACTGCTATCATGAAATCAACCAATAACAAATTTGGTGGGGCACCGGGGAGTAAAGAACACTTCTCTACTGTTGGTGGGAGTGTAGAGGGGTACAACCACTCTGTTGAAATCAATGTGCAGATTCCTCAAAAAACTAGGATTAGAGGTTCCATTTGACCCTGCTATTTTGCCTGTTTCTCATATTTTCCACTTGAGCTGATATATTTAGTAAATGCTCCTGGTCCTATGAGATACTCTGTTTTTCTTCTTATCACTGTTGAGTCTTTTACTCTTTATCCTATGTCTCATCCAACATATGTGCTGCTTAGTATTTGTTTCTAAGTGCAGTACTCTGATCTTTGAGGTCTAGAGTCTTGTATTTCCCCATTCTCCCACTTTTATCTTTCCAAGAGTGTGTTTTCCAGAATCTTCTTAGTTTTCTCCTTTGTTTTGGTTTGGATCTTAAACATCCACTGAAAGGTGATGTGTAGAAAACTTGGTTTTGAGCTAGTGGCATTGAGAGATGGTGGGAACAGGAGGGAGAAGGTAGCTGGGATTAGTAGTTAATTGGGGTGTACCTCTGAAGGCTCTTTAGGTTTCTTACTCCTTTCCTCTCTTTTTGTCTGAGATCAAAGTGAGTCAAGCAGCTCTCCTTTGCCGTATCTTTCTACCCCAATGTAATGTATCATATAGGCCTGTATCACACAACAGTGCCATGTTACCATGGACTGAAACCTCTGTAACTGTGAACTGTAAATCTTTTCTGTTTTATATTGGTTTCTCTTAGATATTTTGTTTCAGTGATAGAAATCTGACTAATAATTCACAGGAATTCTTTCCAAGAAATAAGCTGATGTAATCACAGGGCTCACTTCTTTGGTTTGCTGTCTTTCTGTTCAATATCTTAAAACTGTCTTTTCATATATTTTGTTTAGGATTTTCATTATTTATGTGGTAATGTAAGTCTGGTTCTATTTCTCCATCTTACCTGGTGATGAAAGTCTTTTCAGATGTTTTGTTACAAGATATTTGCAAACATTGTTTTTTTAAAAATTCAATTTCATTATAGGAAAGGGAGCCTTCTTTCTTACAGTATAATGTTTATGCTTCACCTTTAAGATTATATATATTTTCATTAGTCTAATTGGGTTCGTAACAACACAGTGTATACATTTTTCAGTGAGCAGTTGTTTCCAGGAAACTTGCTCCTTGAGATTCATATAATCATGGAATTTTATTATTGTTTGAGAACTTTTGGATTGCTGAACAAACACTTGGAGATTCTGCATATTCATTAAAGTCTTGGATGTACTATATCCCTCCTTTCAAACCATGCTCTATTTATCTATTCTACATGGCTGTTCTTAAGTTGGACCCTGTTGTAACACAAGCATTAACACAAGAGAAGTGTTTCTCCAAGTTCAGGAAGCCAATCTTGGGAAGAGAACCTCAGGAAGGGATCACAGGAAGCTCCAAGTTACATTCCCTGAGTCAGAAGTACCAGAGTTCTGGGCTTGGCTAGTGGTAACAAGTAAAAATGATCTGTGGGACTGAACCTTACTTATGAGATCTGATACTATCTCAGAGTCAGAACTGAATTGGGCTTTAAGATTTGTAGCTGATATAAACAAAATTTGCTTGTTGAATAAAATCATTCTTCCTCAGCATTTGGTTACAGAAGGGTTTTGTAGTATGTGCTAGGGCTAGGAGTAGAGAAGGGAAAATAAAGTCTTTTCCTATCTCATAGTTAATCTTTAAATTAGGTTGTTGTCATGCAGGATATAAGTTCTGTGGCAACAATGCAATGAATTTACTGTATATTACTGACATAGTTTAATGTGCACAGTCAGGTATATTTTTGGTTAAAAAGATTTTGATAAACTGACCTTTGAATCAAATGCTTGTCCTTCTAGAAGAAAATGTATTTAGTTCAGAATCAGAATGCAAAGACATCATCTTCCCCTTTTCTGTCAGTAGTTTTAGTTGAAAAAAATCTCACTTAAGCTCTTTTTCTTCTCAGAAAATCTTTAACTTAGAACTCTGTCTCAAATGAAAAACAAGGGACTTTTTTCCTAGGAAGATACAGAATGTTTAGATGTAGACTCAGTAGGTCCTTTTCAGATATATATATATATATATATATATATATATATATATATATATACACAATATATATATATATACAAGGATTGAATACTATATATATATATATATATATATATATATATATATATATATAGTATTCAATCCTTGTATGCTGGTGACTTCCTTTATCTGTCAGGTTCAATTTACCCCTAGGCTTCTGGTTTGCATTTTTTTTGTATTTAGTTCTATATTAAATGTTATAAGGAAAGGGTATGAAGAAAATAAGACAATACTACCAAATAATTATACCCCTAGAAATTTATTCTGAGCATATTATTAGAAAAGTATGGAGAGACATTTATATCATTGCTTGCCTTCACTTTAATTATAATAACAAAATTGGAAATAAATTAAGTGCCCATCAGTGGGAGACTGCTAAGTATATCCTTGTCTATCCATACAATGGTAACTTTTGCAATTATTATGATTATGATGTAATTATATATTTATCAATATGAAAAGATTGCAACAAAATTATTAAATCAAAAGGTTAAAATAGGGCTGGAGGTTTAGCTCAGTGGTTCTAGTGCCTGCCTTGCAAATGCAAGGTCCTGAGTTCGATCTCTGGAAACCACATACAATGTTGGGTGTGGTGACTCATGCCCACCAGCAATCAATACCACATACCACAGTGCTGGGCGTGATGGCTCATGCTTGTAATCCCAGCACTCAGGAGGCAGAGGCAGGAGTATTGCTGAGTTTGAGGCTTGCCTGGGCTACATAGTGAGCTCAGGGCCAGCCTGAAATACAAAGTGAGACCTTTTTTAAAAAACAAACAAACAAACAAACAATACTTCCACAACTACTATACAGATTCAATGCAATTTCAATTGAAATTCCAATGTTATACTTCACAGAGCTAGAGAAAATAATACAAAAATTCATCTGGAACCACAAGAAACCTAGAATAGCAAAAGCAATTTTAAGCAACCACAACATGGCAGGGGGTATTACAATCCCCAATTTAAAACTCTACTATAAAGCCGCTGTGATTAAAAACTTCACGGTACTGGCAAAGTAATAGACCCGAGGACCAGTGGGATAGATTAGAAGACCCAGAAACAACTCCAGATACACTAAGCCACCTTATCTTTGACAAAGGAGCCAAACATCCCCAATGGAAGAAAGACAGCCTCTTTAATAAATGGTGCTGGAAAAACTGGGCTTCAAACTGCCAAAAGCTAAAGCTAGACCTATCACTTTCACCATACACAAAACTAAACTCACAATGGATACGAGACTTAAACATTAAAACAGAAACAATAAGCCTGCTGGAAAACAGATTAGGTAAAACTATTGGAGACATTGGCTTAGGCAGAGACTTTATGAATAAAACCTCTATAGCATAAGAACTAGCAGAAAGAATCAACAAATGGGATCTCATCCTACTGAAAAGTTTCTGCACAGCCAAAGAAGTCACTGGCACTGCTAAAAGACAACCAACAACATGGGAAAAAAATCTTTACTAGCTGTTTATCAGACAAAGGACTATTATCTACAATATATAAAGAACTCAAACAGATCAGCC
>PVIC010054073.1:0-11655 GCA_004025085.1 Thryonomys swinderianus
CTTTCTTTCTCTCTTTCTTGAGACAGGGTCTTGCTTTGTAGTTCAGGCTGGCCCTGAGCTGACTATATAGCCCCGGCAAGCCTCAAACTCAGCAATACTCCTGTCTCTGCCTCCTGAGTGTTGGGATTACAAGCGTGAGCCACCACACCTGGCACTGTGGTATGTGGTACTGATTGCTGGTGGGCGTGAGTCACTACGCCCAGCATCGTTGTATGTGGTTACCGAGACTGAACTCAGGACCTTGGGCTTGTGAGGTAGGCCAGAACCACTGAGCTAAATCTCTGGCCCTTTCTTTCTTTTTATTTTCATAAATTTGACTATGATGTGCCTCTGCAAGTGTGCATGCGTGCGTGTGTGTGTGTGTGTGTGTGTGTTCACTTTGCTAGGAAGTTATTGAGATCCTGGAATTACAAATTAATGCTTTTTATCATATGAAAGACATTTGCAACTATATTCTTTCATTTTTTTGCCCATTCTCTCTCTTCCTTTTCTTAAATTCCAGTTACATATATATTAAACTGTTTGATATTGTACCAAACATCACCAATGTTTTATCATTTAAAAAATCTTTACCTGGGCCAGAGGGTTAGCTCAGTGGTTCCGGCGCCTGCCTCGTAAGCGCAAGGTCCTGTGTTCGATCCCCGGTAACCACATAGAATGCTGGGCGTGGAGACTCACGCCCACCAGCAATCAATACCACATACCACAGTGCCGGGCGTGGTGGCTCACGCCTGTCATCCCAGCACTCGGGAGGCAGAGACAGGAGGATTGCTGAGTTCGAAGCTTGCCTAGGCTACATAGTGAGCTCAGAGCCAGCCCGAGCTACAAAGCAAGACCCTGTCTCAAAAAACAAACAAAAAATAACTATGCTTACAAATGTCACTTAAAAGCTCTTATCTACTAATCTGAACATATGATATACTTTGGTTTTGTGTCTATTGAATAATGCTTTCTCTTATTTGTAAGTCACATTTTTTCATTTCCTTGCATGTCCACAGCCGTTTATCGTGTACTCCTTTTCACGAATGCTATGGTTAGATCTGAGGCCTCCCCCTAGAACCTTGTGTTTAAAAAAGTGATTGATTCACAGGGACATGATGGCTGACTTGCTGTTAGAAGGTGGATCTGGTTGAAAGAGTTGGGTCGTTGTGAGTGTGACTCGGAAGGGTATATCTCCCTCCCCAACTCCTTACTTCTGTTTCTTGGCTGCTATTATGTGAGCAGCTTTTCTCTGCCTGTGACCTCCACCATGCCACTTGTGCCTTAGAGTCTACTGACCACGGGGTAAGCCAAAATAAACCCTCCTCTTTTTGATTTGTGGGTATTTGGTATTTCAACCCAGCAATGAGAAAGTGACTAAGATGATGGCTGATAGCTTTGGAGATTGTAGATTATATTTTGTTTTGACAACATCAGTTAATTATAGAATATACTTGGAGTCTTAGAAGCTTGGTCTTCTATTTGCTAGGTCAGTTTTCTTTAACATTTTTCCTAACCTGGGAGAAAATCTTTAATCCTGGGGACATAGTTTTTGCTCCTATATATGTCACTCCCTTGGATTTCAGTGTTATGTGCAATGTGTCCACAAAGCTGTCTGAATTCTATCTCTCAGTCAGTAGACAAAAGTTGAAATCTCTACTCAGCTTCTAAAAGTTTTGGCTCTTTCCGAGATTTCCCCCTCCATTTTCAGCCACTCCAGTAGCTCCAACCTCTGTGCTTTGACACCTCAGCAATAAGCCAGCAGCTGTCTACCTAGCAGAGAAGGAAGAGCTGCTAGAGGAAAACAGTATAGTTCCTACCCACTGTAGTTCCTTCTTCCAAAGGTCAGATTCCAGTTTCTGTCTGCTTCTTGTTGCTCCCAAAACTCTCAATTTTACTTTTGTATTTTGTTCAGTTTATAAATCTTATACACAGACTTATTTGACCAGTAGGAGCCACTCCACTAATATAAGAACTGGAAATCCTATATGCATTTTAAGTTTTTTAAGATATATTACAAAATTGACCTGCATTCATATCATATTGCATATTCATATTACACTCTCACTGAGAGGAGATGAGAGCTCTTTGTATCCTTCCCCTTTGGCAGCCAGAATTTCTCAGGTACAAGATCATAGGATGCCAGAAATTTAGAGAAGAACACAGACATAGTACTTCCTAGCTGGAGGCCCCTGTATCCCCAAAGAATTCATGAAAGTAGTACAGGTCTTAAGGACAATTTCTATACATTATCAGCACTTTAGCCAAATATAATATCTGCAGCTCCCCATAATTTTAACCTTAAGTGCTGTTGCTTTTGACTGGAATGTCATCCTATTTTTCTCGGAGACATTGACTTTTTCTTGCTCATCAGAAGCATTACTTAATAGTGAGTGCATTTTTGATCAACCCAAACAGGCACAATGCACTATCACTGCTCAGTGTGGTGTTAGGAAAGAAGAAAGTTGGTCAGAGGAGTTCTTGGTGGTCCTGATGTGCATTCCAAGCAATGATGGGTGTTTTGGGTAAATTTGGACTTCATCGTTGGTTTTGATTTTGCCATAAGAACTGACATAACTGTAGCTTCTTAATTACTGAGGTCCAAAAATATGAAATGGCTGCCTGGGGTCACATGGACCAAGTCCCACAGAGCTCAAAAACCTTGATCAGGTCTTGTTCTGAACACAGTTGCACACCGTAACCGTGAAGGAGCAATGTCTCAAGGAGAAAGTATGAATAAGTAAACTGAGGAAAGAGCATTTATGGGAGCCGTCTGGGGAGAAGGCTAACAGTTGGATGAATAGTCATGGTTCTGTGAAGTGCCTATAACTCCTTCTGACTAGCTTTTCCAGCAAGAGTGAGCCACTTGGAAAACAGTTTGATGGAGCCCAGCTCCATTGCATCCAACCAGGTTTCCCTGCCTGTGTCTGCAGTGTTTGTGTGTGTTATTTGCTTCCACTCCTACTGGCTTCTGTAATCACCGGAAAGTGGTTGGAAGGAGACAAATACACACTGCCTTCCTTCCCTAACTTCTCCAATGTCTCCATATTCCTTAGAATAACTTTGCTGCAGCAAAACTGAAGTTTATGTCACCATTTTTTTCTAGAAAAATCAAGATTCCAGTTGGGGTAGCAATTAAGAAACCATGGAGCATTTCATCAAAGACTGAGTACATAAAAGAATGTATCATCAATCTTTACTTACTCTTACCTGTGTACATAGATGTGAGTGTGTGGGGTTGTATGTGTGTGTAAGTGATGTGTGAACAGGGGAGGTGGAATGAGGTGTGTGTGAGGCTGCGTGTGCAAATGTTTGAGTCTGCACGTGTGTGTGTGGAGAATGGGCGTGTGTGTCAGCTGTCCGAGTCCTCTCTCTCCTCTGGCCTGTTCATTGCTAATCATGTTCTCAGAAGACTGAGCAGAAGGCAGGGCCAGGAGAGGCAGGGACCCCCTGAAACCTGTCATCAGGAGCCCGGGTCTCAGTTCCACTTGCACAGACCCATCCTAAAGGCCTGGAGTGGGTATGACCAGTCCTGTGGGGGTGAAGGAGCAGCAGGCCTAAGGTGAAAGGCATTTGCTTGCAGAGTGGAGGCTCCAGGCTCCAAGGAGGCCTGGGGCTGAGCCCTGATCCTCCGGAGAAAGCTGTACATGCCTTGGAACAGGCCGATGACTCCAGGGTCCCATACTCTGGTGCTACAGCCAGGACTGAGTCCAAAAGAGTCCTGGGAATGATGTGTGAGAGCTGCAACCAGTGATGGCAGGAAAGACCTCCTGAGGCGGCAGATGGCAGGGGTCGGGCTTGGGTTCTTGTTGTGTTGATCAAAATGCCCAAGGCACGGACCACAGGAGCCTTAGGAGGTTGCTCTCTCCCCAACAGCCGTGTGAGCTCCATGGGGTCCTTCCCTTTTCTGGAAGCCTGTTCTGCTGTGGGGAATGAGGCTGAGACAGACATCTAGGATCCCCTTCAGGTGAGCAGCGATGAACATAAGTGCTGAAAAAACCCCAAATCTACTTCTTACTGATTAGATGGGGTTGCTGTTCTCTCCCGGTCCTGCAGGCTTCTACAGGGAAGAAGGTTCCCAGCAGGGGCTTTCAGTCCTAGCACCATCTGATCTTCCTCTTCTCTCTTCACTGTCGTCTGCTTTGTCCTTGCTGCCATTTTTGTACAGCTGGAGGAATCTATGTATGGTGAGAACCAGGAGCAAGGGAGCCTTCAGTCTTCAGAAGTGTCCATTTTTGGATCTGTGGGTGTGGACCATGTTTTCTCTTCTTTCATTTGTGAGAATTCAAAGGCACTGGACATAGAGAAATGTATGGGAACCCTGAAGCTACTCTTTGTGATTTAGTCACAACTCCAGCACATTCAAGTGGTGGAACCTTAGTTAAGCTAAGTGACAGAAACTCTAGGCCAGTTTCCTTTTCTGTTAAATAAATGTGACCGCCTATCTCAGTGTTGTGATTAGAGTTATATTAGGTGTCACATACAAAATTCTCAAGTGGTTCATAGCAAGCAGAAGTCACTATAAGTGTTAATCATTGTAACTTTCGTATCTATTATTTTTGCTTTCTTTTTGTTCATTGCACAACTCAGTTTCTAAGTGAGATCCCAATCTGTTGGTGAGATATGAAGAAATTAGGGAGCTGACCTCCTCCCCATGCAGCCTTGGCCTGCACACACCCTGTGGCCTTGATTTTCTTGCTGGAGCCAAAGACACACGATACTTGTCCCTGTGCCTGGGGAGGGTGTGGGTCACAGGGCAGACACGCTTGCTGGGTTATGCTTTGAGGCCTTGTAATGTCTTCCAGCTCACAGTTATTTTTCATCATTGCCAGCCATGGCATTTTTGTTATAAGTACTTTGTGAAAATGAATATATACATGTTGTAAAGAAGTTCAAGCATAACCCCCTTCCCCCGTGCAAAGCTTCTGTCCACAGAGGCAGTGCTCGTGGCCCACCAGGGCTCAAATGTGAGCCTTTAACTTGGAAAAGACCAGTTTCAGAGTCTATAACTTCCAACCTGGACACTTCACAAAGGCCAGCTCAGCAGTATCTCCGAACAGACCTGTTTTCCTGAAATTTCTCTTCCTATAAGTCTGGGAGTGTTTACTTTCCATCTTCCCTGCAAAGTTTTAGACTTCTAAGGAGAAAATACAAAATCTTCTTCATCCTATACAGGTTCTCTGGTGTGAGCCAGAGGTAGTATGAGCCTAGGGCCTCAGCTCTTGGCCGAGGATTATGGAGTCAACTGCTGGGACTGTTGTGTGGCGCTGAGCTCCCAGCCCCAGTTGTGTTCTTCAGTAGTGGAGGAAGAGGGGTCACCTGGGCCTCCCCAGGCTCTTTCTGTTACTCGGAGTCCATGGAGTGAACATGCTGCAGTGATTTATGGTGGAAATGCAGTGGTGAGTCACGCCACAGTAGGACTAGGGGCCAATAAGCCAGTGCCCAGCCAGCCTCATGGGCCTCACATCCCATAGGAGGCGCACAGCAGCTTAAAGAAAGGCAGCTTGGGGGGCCAGAGATTTAGCTCAGTGGTTCTGGTGCCTGCCTCGCAAGTGCAAGGTCCTGAGTTCGATCCCTGGTGACCACATACAATGCTGGGTGTGGAGACTCACGCCCACCAGCAATCAATACCACATACCACAAATGCCAGGCATGGTGGCTCATGCCTATAATCTCAGCACTCAGGAGGCAGAGATAGGAGGATTGCTGAGTTTGAGGTTTGCCTGGGCTACATAGTGAGCTCAGGGCCAGCCTGAACTGCAAAGTGAGACCCTGTCTCAAAAAAAAAAAAAAAGAAAGGCAGCTCGGGCCTGAGTCTTGCCTATGTCACTGCCAGCAGAGCTTCCCTGCCACCAGTGGCCAGTGGCCACTTTCCTGCCCCGAGTGAGTGATGACACTGTGGCACAGGCTGTGCTTGAACAGGACAGAAGCCAGTGGGTCCCCTCCATGGCAATGATTCTCTATCCCAAAACCAGGGACTCCAAGTCTAAAGATGATACAAATCTGTCCCCTTAAGGAATCAATATAGCAATTTTCATTTTGAGTGAAACGTGGCGCTCAAGGGCACTTGTTATTTCTTTCTAAATGGTCTCTAATGCAACAGGAAGTGGCTTAGCCCCAGCCAAGGCAACATTCCCTTCCTGTTTGTCATCATAGTGTGCTGATCATGATGGTGGTGATCATGATGATGTTAATACAATTAAAAAATACTGACAAGTTCTGCTTCCTCAGGATGGTGAGGTTATGTTTGTAGATACCTGGGATTTAATATCTCTTGAAGTGGTCACTGGGACCTATGGATCCTAACTCCCAGATGGACACATCAAGCAATGACAAGAATGTTGTTCTTTAGTGTCTCTAACACCGTATGTATGAGTTTGCCTACATGATCGTAACTTCAATCAGTGGCAAGGGATGTTGACTTCACAACCAGGAACTATCATCAAGTGTGCTGCGTTTGGAAATAAGGGTACAAATGTTGACGTGTCCATGAGCTTCACAGACAGACTATTCTTACTAGCACAGGCAATGTGTTAGTCACTTTCCTCATTGGTGAGACACAACACCCAACACCTGAAGCTTAGCGGGAAGAGGAGGAGAGGTTTATTTTGGCTCATGTGTCAGCCTATAGTCAGCTGGCTCCGAGGCGGGACAGCAGGGAAGAGGAGAGCAGCTCCTGGCCTGGTAGAAAGGAAGCAGAGAATGGAGTGAGCAGTGGGCTGGAGAAGATCCTTCCAGGTCACACTCGCGTGACTGCCACTTCTTACCAGGCTGCCACCTGCTAATGGCACATTGAGCTATAAACTCATGAGTGGACGCACTCAGAGATGAACACAGTCATGTTAATCATCTGGACACTTCCCAAATGCCTGCCTATGAGTGCAGGAGGCTTTGGGGGGCACATCTAGCCATAAACCATAGCCTGCAGTCAAGTCTTGTTCTGTTTAGTTGTAAAACCCGAGGGCCTCACCACCATTGCTGTCCTCCAGATTCTCATTTTTTTTTTTTTTCTTTTTGAGACAGGGTCTCGCTTTATAGTTCGGGCTGGCTCTGAGCTCACTATGTAGCCTAGGCAAGCTTCGAACTCAGCAATCCTCCTGTCTCTGCCTCCCGAGTGCTGGGATTACAGGCGTGAGCCACCACGCCCAGCATAGATTCTCATTTTTAAAATCTGTTTCTCCCTGGACCTGCCCAGGATCCTGCTGGGGAGGATTGCTCTCAGCTCCCCTTCCCCCCAGCGAAATAGGTGCATTCTTGGTCTGCTTAGGGTGGTGGTTTCTTCTCACCGTGAGCTGATTTCCAATATACAAGGTCTGTCTCCTATCTTCTTCTTTACAATCTGTATTTTTCCAAAGACTGAGAAGTAAAAATACCAGGACAATAGATGAACATAATTAGGTGAAAGGAGGACAGTGGTCACTTTTAATCCCGTCTTGGATTTTATGGATTTCCAAAATTTATACAAAGAATGCCCATTGTGTTTATAACCAGAATAGTCCAACAAAAACCAAGTTGGACCTGAGAGTTGGATATTTCAGTTGGATGCTGGCTACGAATCTGGCTTGCCAGAGGCTGACAAAAGCTCTCTCTCTCTCCCGCCCTCCCTCCCTCCTTCCCTCCCTCCTTTCCCCCCTTCCTCCCTCTCTCCTGAGTGTTGGGGCAACAAGCCAGCATCCTGTCTGTCCTCTGTAGAGGTTCTCTGTGCCGCGAGCTGCAGTGCTCAATGGGCCCAAAGTGGGCAGGACTCTCCTGCTTGGAGACTCAACGTCCCTCTAGCGTCTGGTACTCAGAGCTCAGATATTTCTTGTGGCACCCGTCCCCACAGCCTCACGCTGTCCAGGATGTGACTGCATCCCGTGGTGCCTCGAGTACCTGCCCTTATCTTCAGAGATCAGCGTCCTGGCCCGGGTGGGTCGTCTTGCTCAGCCGCCAGCATATTCTGTGCAGAGCACATTCTCTGTGTGGTGTATTTTTCTTTGTCTGGTAGCTCATAAAATTTCCCCATCTGCCCCTGGCCTTTTGGTCTTTAATCTCAGCCTCTGTTGGAGCTGTCCCTATTTCTTTTTAATGATGCCTCCTCTTTTTTTTTTTTTTTAAATGGAAGTTTCCTATTGAATTTTCATGACAATATAGAGATGTGGATAGACTCCAACAAAAATGAAACCTTTATGGAATAGTCATTTCTCTGCAGGAGCCTCCCCTGTGGCTGTGCACGTATACATGCTAGTGGGAGTCGGGTGGGCTGGCCTTGGCCGGAGCTGAGAGGCAGGGAGCTGGCCCGTTACTGTTAGAGTTGTGACCAATGGGGAAGTGGAGTGCAGCTCAGCCAGGAGGGTGATGGGAGAGGTGCAAGACAAGAAGCAAACCCGCAGCTGCAGCCCCCCCGGCCGTGGTGTCAGCTGGAGGAGCACCATTTCTCCTCCCGTCTCCGGGCTGCTTCCACCACAACCTGTGCACCCACACTGGCCTGGACACCTGCCCTGGGGCCTGCTCCTTTGTCAACTGCCTTCTGACCCTGCTTCTGCCAGGTGCATGACTCTGGGTCTGCAGGTGGCTCCAGGGATGCAGGGCGCAGGACGTATTCATTTACAGATCGGGCATGGGAACCTCGGACCCCGAGCACGGGCCCAGAGCTGAGCACCAGGGGTTTCTCAGTGTCTGCTCCCATTTTCTGTTGCTTATAACACAGCGCCACAGATCAAGTGAGCTACAAAGGAAAGACATTTATTTTGGCTTGTGGTTCTGGACCGGAGTTGAGAGGCCACATCTGCTGATGGCTTCTTGCTGGCACAGTGCCAAGCTGTGCACACGGAGAGGAACTGGGATGTGTGTGTGTGTGTGTGTGTGCGCACGCATGCGCGTGCATGTATGCGTGTGTGCATGCATGCGTGTGTGTGTGTGTGTTCTGCTCCTTCTTCTGCTAACAGCACTGGGACTCAACTGTAGGCTCCCACCCTGAGAACCAACTTAATCCTACTCACCTCTGAGACACTCACCCTTTAGACACCACAGTCAGATGAAGACTCCACCCTCTTCACACCTCACAGTGGCAATTAAACTGCAACTTGTGTTGCAGAAGTGTCCAGACCACAGCACCCAGTCAGGGCCCCTCGTCACTGATGCTCCTGAAAGAGCACATAACTGCGTGAGATGATCCTTATTGCAGTGAGCAAACAGGGAGAACAAAAGGGAAGGGAGGAGTTCTGCCTTAGACAGAGGTTAGGGAAGGCTCTCCACTGATGTGAGGGCAGAGCAGATCAGAGCAGCAGCATTGCAGGCAGAAGGCAATGCACGTGCAAAGGCCCTGAGGTAGAATAAGTTTGGATAGTTGAGAAATAGAAGGTACATGTGGTTTTCTGGTGATGAGAGCCATAGTTCAGGTTCTGGGACTCTGCAAGCTGTGCTGATGGACAGCTCTTATTTCAAGGATCTAAAGACACTCTTTTGAGTGCTGAGTAGGGAATGGGTTGTAGAATTGTATTGAAACCAAGATGTCAAGGTTTTGGAGTGATGAGGAAGCCACTACCATGCTTCTGTTCTCAGGAAGAGGAATGGATGAGGAGGACTGTTGTTTCTTCAGGTTGTTTGGATTTAGGGATGTTTTCTTAAGCTGCAAGATCTCATACACAATTTGGCACCAGCCCAAGTTCTGAGGACAACTGAGAAATGATAGTTAAGCCTGGCTCCCTGCCGAGAATGCACTCTCTGGAGTGGGTGGAGCACTGGAGGGCTCACTCACACTGAAGTGCCAAGTTCTGCTCCTCTTCTGTGAGTGTGCCCACCACCTGTGCAGGGGGAGAGAGAGTCACAGGTAGCCCAGCCAGGAAGGAAATGAACAGCAGCTCCTATGTGGTGGTCTCCGTCTCATGTGTGAGGCTCTCTAACTGACATAGCTGCCCTGAAAAGAACTGGGACCGAAGACTTTGAGTTACGCAAGATCACACAGCTGCTAAGAAGCAGAGCTGGGGTTTGAAGTCAGGTCTGTCCAACTGCAATGCCTTTGTGCCTGCCACTCCTACCACACCACTGCACAGGTCCATGGGCTAAAGGCCTTTCTTACCTCTGGCAAAAGCTGGCATGGTCCTTTTTTTTTTAATTTTTTTTTATTTTTTATTTTTTATTTTGAGACAGGGTCTCGCTTTGTAGTTTAGGCTGGCCCTGAGCTCACTATGTAGCCCAGGCAAGCCCCCACAAACTCAGCTATCCTCCTGTCTCTGCCTCCCAAGTGCTGGGATTACAGGCGTGAGCCACCACGCCTGGCACAGCATGGTCCTTTTGCAAGACCAAGAACCTCACTGGGTGAGCCTGGGGCATCCTGGGCTTTACCTTGTGCTGTTAGGGTTCTTTCCCGGCCCTTCCAGCTACTGATTCATGGGCAGAAGGGCCACCTATGGTGTACAGGGCCCACTCAAGGGCCACAAACCTCCCTTGAGGGGTAAGGTTTCAGGCATGTGCTTGAGATAGTTGTGAAAAACTGGGTCCAAAATAATAGAAGAAATCTACAAAGCCACAGTTAGTGATTTTGATCAATAGAGTAAGAAAAATGAATGATCTTACTGACCTTCATTTATTGCTTTTCTGACATGCCCCACTTCTGTAGGCATATCCAGGAGTCTAGCCCTCACTGTTTTTCTTCTGCTTGAAGAACTTTAAGATTTTCCACAGAGCAGGTGTACAGGCAATGAACTTCTTTTGTATGAGTGTTCTGGTACAAAAAACTATATTATTTAAAAAATAAGTCTCTTCAACTAGATACACAAAGTAAACATAATCTCAGTTTTTAAAAGACCCCTCAAGCCTTTTATAATTTCATAGAAATTGACAGAGATCTTAAAATTTACAAGAATACACAGCACATCAAGTGGTCCTGAGCCTACCTTGGAAACACAAGGTCCTAAGTTCTATCCCCGGCACCACAAAAAACAAACAAACGAAAAAACCCAGCAGAATGATTTTGAAAAAGAAGTATAAAATTGGAGGTTTAATACTACCTGTTTTCAGATCTTATTTAAAAGATATGGGAAAAAAATATAGTATGGTAAAATGAGAATTAACTTGTGGCATATACTGGTACAAATTTCCCAATGTTATATTGATTTTGAGATGTATATAAATTATACCAATAAAGAATTCAATTTAAAAAAATATAGTGTGGTGTTGATATGCACATGAAGAAAAAAATCAAAAGGGTAAAAATACAGACTTTAGACATAGACCAAACATCTGCTGGGTGACAGGCACTGTTAAGAAGATGCAAAAAGAAGCCATGAACCAAGAGGACATTTATAAATCGCACATCTGATAACAGACATGAAATCTCAGACTTTAAAAAAACTAAAAAATTTTTTTAAAAACACAATATTGTAAATAAGATAAAAATGTGAATGTATATTTCACCAAAGAAGATATATAAATGGCAAATAAGGACAACATGATTAGTAACTAGGAAAATCCAAATTTAAAAAAGAATTAAATACCATTATATATCTATTAGGAAGTCAGAATTAAAAATGCTGACATACCAGATGTTGATGAGGGTGTAGAGGAACCAGAACTCTTACAAATTGCTGATGAGAATGCACCATATTACGTACACTTGGAAAACATGCAGTTTCTTACACTTGAGCTTAGCCAAAAGGCCGAGAAGCAATAAACACACAGTTTCTTAAAAGTTAA
>PVIC010054074.1:0-11652 GCA_004025085.1 Thryonomys swinderianus
ATATATATATATATATATATATATATATATATATATATATATATATATATATATATTCTTCTGAGTTGACCCATGGAAATCGTTCAAGAGCATGAAATACAATTAAAAACAGAGCTAGTGTTGAATTTTGTACTTTCCTTTTGTTTTGCCCAAGTAACTTATCTTTCAAAATTATTCAATCATATAAATATGATACAGAAAGAAAATAAAAGAGTATGTATAAAGGGGGTGGGGAGGTGTGGGTGGGTAGGGATATGGGTAAAAATGAGAATTAACTTGTGTCATATACTGGTACAAATTCCTCGATGTTATACGTGATTGTGAGATGTATATAAATTGTACCAATAAAGAATTCAATTTAAAAAATATTCAGTCATAACCACAAGACTGATTTGAGTCTTACCCCAACATTTCCAAAAGGAAAATAAAAAATGATAGTGATGCTAAAACTTTGTTACCACCAGGGCCAGAGATTTAGCTCAGTGGTTCCAGCACCTGCCTAGTAAGAGTAAGGTCCCGGTTCGATCACCAGTAACCACATAAAACAATACTGGGTTTGGTGCTTCACACCCACCAGCAATCAGTACCACATACCACAGTGCCAGGCATGGTGGCTCACGCCTATAATCCCAGAACTCTGGAGGCAGAGACAGGAGGATTGCTGAGTTCAAGGCTTGCCTAGGCTACATAATGAGTTCAGGGCCAGCCTAAACTACAAAGGGAGACCCTGTCTCAAAAAAAAAAAAATGCTATCACCAATTTATTGCACTTTTATTTTCTTTTAACTGTGCACTCAAAAGAGGTATACCTCCTAGAATTATTTTTACATTAAAATGTTATTTTTATCTGCCTCGATAGGATCTTTTTCTTATTTTATTAGTACATTTTTAGATGCAATGATGATCTCATTCATCACAGGGAATTTGTACCTGTGTATAATACATCTTGATTCTTTTCTCCCCAATCCCCTCCTCTCACTCCAGCCCTCTTCCAGTCCTTATTTACAAAGGCTTTGTTTCCACTTGTTCTTTTATTTTCTTTTCCCCCTTTCTTCTCTTCCTCCTCCCCCTCCTGTTTCCCTTCCCATTTGAACATTTTCATCCCATTTCTCAATACCTGTTCTATATTTTGGTCTTTATTTACACTTTTTGTTTCTCACACCACAAGAACAATGCAGTATTTAAACATATGTGTCCAATTTATTCACTAAAGAGTATGACCTCAAGGTGAATCCCTTTACCTAGAAACGCCTCCTGCATTATACCACAGCGATACAGAGACACTCATGTTTACAGCAGCACAGTTTGTAATAGCTAGATGTTAGAAAGAGCCCAGGTGCCCTTCAACAGATGAATCCATAAGGAAGATGTAGTATTTGTATACAGTGGAGTGCTATTCTACCATAAAGAAGGATAAACTCAATAGGATCTTTAATTAGATAATTTTTTGCTAAAACTAACCCTTCTACTCAGGACATTAAAAATTAGTGAGATAGAATGTGATTAAAACAATCAAAGTCAAATCTTTGGAGACTTCCAGAAAGATAATATGAAGGCTTCAACACACCCTCAGTACCTGAGAATACAGCCATGTTCAGAGAGATTCATTAAAGAAGTATTTAAGTTAAAATAAGGCCTTTTGTATGGAGCCCTAGTCCAGTATGACTGTATCCTTATCAACAAAGGAAGTGGCAGCAGGTAGACACATCCACGAGGAAAAGGGGAAAAAAAGGTATAGCAAGAAGACGGCCATCAGGCAGGTCAGCAGAAAAACCAAACCAGACACTCTGATCTTAGGCTTTCACCCTCCAGCACTATGCATTTCTGTTGTTTAAGCCACACAGCCCATGATTCTTTGTTACAACATTCTCATTTCTCTAAATTAGGATCTTAAAAATATCCTGCAAACTAACATCTCTTATTCATGGTATTTTAACCCTGAATTGGTACACTGATTTGCTAGGAGCTGTCAGATATTATATGTGAATATCTGCAATATACAAATGCAAAATTCATATTAAGCAAACAGTAGAGCTGGATGTGGTTTTATAACCCTGCAATCCTACCACTCTGAGATGCCCAGGCAGAAGGATCACAGGTCTGAGGCCAGCTGCCATCAATAATAAAAGCTGACAAGGCTGTGGGGAAAGAGAACCTTTCTGCATTTTTGGTGGGAATGAAAACTAGTACAACCCCTGTGGAAATCAGTATGCAGATTCCTGAGAAAACCAGGAATTCCATTCCATCCAGCTAATCCCCCTCTAGGAGTCTTCCTAAAAGTGTTGAAGGCATTGTGACACAGTGATACAGGCACACAAATGTTTATACCAGAATAATTCATAATAGCTAAATTGTGGAAGTGTGTTACATATCTACCAAGAGATGAATGGGTAAAGAAAATGTGTTATATATATAGAAAAGTGTACTACTCTGCCATCGAGGATAAATTTGAGTTCATTTTAGGAAACTGTGAGCCATTTGAGATCATAATGTTCAGTGAAATAAGTCAGATACATAAGCTTAAATATTGTATGGTTCTCTTACATGAGAAACCCAGAGTGTAAATAATTTAAAGCGCAAAACAAATGATAGATAACAGGAAACAAAGAGATACATCTTTTGCAAATGTAAAGGGAATGAAAGATGGAAGAAGAGAAGAAGGAGAGCAGGAGAGGGGGAAGTAAAAGGACTCCAGAAAGGTACATGTACCAAACTCCCCACAACAGGCTGAAAACACATACCAATAGTTTTTTTCAAGTAAAAATAAAAAGTACAGCCAGGCATGGTGGCTCAATGCCTGTAATCCCAGCACTCAGGAGCCAGAGGCAGGAGGATTGCTGAGTTCGAGGCTTGCCTGGGCTACATAGTGAGCTCAGAGCCAGCCTGAACTACAAAGCGAGACCCTGTCTCAAAAAAATAAATAAATAAATAAATGAAATTTTAAAAATAAAAAGTACAAAAGTCTGTAGTAGCTTAGTGCACAAACACTGGATTCAATCCCTGGAGCTGTAAATAAATACATAGTCGAATGATAAAAGGATATTTACCACACCAAAAATTATAATCTGGATAATTTTAGTAGTTAGCGCTGTGATCAAAACGCATTTTAAATTAAGTATGTCTCTCCCTGAAGTAGAACAGGTCTCTGGTGGCAATCAAGAAGAAAACACTCATCAACAAACAGATTTATAAGAATGAACAGAAACCATGCTAGTCTGTTAGGAGTGAATATAAATGATTTTCAATATCAGAAATAGTTCTCAGGCACTATTCTAGGCACACTTGCTTTACTGATCAATTTAATCATCACAACAACCAGGTATATTTATATCTATGTTACGATGAAAAACAGTGAGACTAATTTGTTCAAAATCACACAAGTGTCAAAACCTAATTCATGTCCTGGAGTCTATGTTCCACTATGCTACATGTCTGTTTATCTCTGTTTTCCTCATTTAAACGCACATTTCTAGAAGGCAAGACTTCAGGGGAAAACGTGTTGGGTGTAACGACATGTTACTTTTCATTTTATAATCACCAGCTTTAAAATGATTTTCTAATCATCAGATTTCTATGCTACACATGTAGCACTTCTAAGAACAACCCACCAGTCAGTATTGTCCTTATAAGCCTAGAAAGATATTTGCCGGCAAGTAAAATGTTAGACTTTGTTAATTATAATCAAAATATCTCAGCTAGTACTATAAAATTACACAGATAGATACTATATTTAGCATTTAGCCTTCACTTTAAAATCTACAAAGTTATGTCTTCTTCTGCTCATTGTAATTCATGCAAGTAGCCTCTTAATGGTATGTCTAACTTTAAAAAGAGAAAAAGAAAACCTCCAACAAAAGTGCATGTGGGTTACTTCATTGCATGCATTTGCTCATCAGTAATATTTTGTGTTTTAAATGAGCATTAGATGAGAAAGAATTTTTGTATTGTTTCATAAATGACAGTACATATAAAACTAGGTCTATTGCTATAATTTGGCCATATATAGGATATGGGCCTGTTAAATAGATTTTACAGCAATCTTGTTTTATAAAATGTGTATCTGCAGCTGTTCTGTTTACCTGTAAACACACAGACTATGAAAGGGCCAACATCATATAATTCCAGCAAAGCTTTTTCATTATTATACTTTCTCAGATTTAGCTCTGGAACCTTTCGTTATGGAGTTTGTTTTCCTCAATATTCATTCCAGAGAGTAAGGGTGGGGTTACAACTTGATTTGCTTGGAGATCTGTCCCAGGAACTGGTGGAGTATAATTCCATGTGTGTCTGGGTGAAGCATGGAGGTACAGCCGTGAGGTCCATCTGGTCTTCATTCCTTCTAGCAATCTTCTCCTGCATTGCTTCTCGACAGCTATGAACTAAGCAGCTTTGCTCCACCACAAATTTCCACTGTGATGTCTCTGCCTTGGAATCAGCTAATCATGAACTAAAATCATGATCAAAGTAAATGTCTCTTCCTTTAAATTGAGGGTTGGGTACTATGGGACAATGAGAAAGCTGACTACAAAAATAAATAAGGGAAAGTGAGGTGGTTGCTATAAATGCAATTGACTGTGTGGTTTACAACCCTTAGGAACTGGTTTGTGGGAAGAGTTTGGAAAGCTTTTAAAATGTAAGCTAGAGTTGGTGGCTCACGCCTGTAATCCCAGCACTCGGGAGGCAGAGACGGGAGGATTGCTGAGTTCAAGGCTTGCCTGGGCTACATAGTGAGCTCTGGGCCAGCCTGAACTACAAAGCAAGACCCTGTCTCAAAAAAAAAAAAGTAAGCTAGAGAATCCCAAGAATTCTAGAAGCAGAGCTTGGTGAGCATTTCTGATGGGAATTCAGAGAACCAGAGTACTGATAGGAATAAAGACAATTAAGACCAGACTCACGAAGTTCCAGTTGGGAACAAGTACTGTACTCCATTGGCAATTGGACTAGAAGTTATGTGTGTTATACACTGCCATAAAATTTGTCCACATTTTGCTGGACTCAAGTACTGAGACTTTTCCAGAGATGGAGATTAAAGGCAGTGAACTAATTAATCTGGCAGAAGAAGTTTCAGTGCACCCCAGTGCTCAGGATGTGGTATGGGTACTTCTGACTGATTTTAGCCAGCTCTATAGTGAAAATTTGGGGCAAAAGCCAGAGAAGAAAATTTTGAAAACTTGTATTTGGCTCTTAGGGAAACATACACAAGTGCAGACTAAAAAGAAGTGGGATTAAAAAAGAAGTTAAGAACTTTGTACAGAGACAAGAAAGACACTTTGAGGGGATCTCCGAAATCATCAAGACTCCACCTATCACAGGCATAAGGGTGCAAAAGTGTAAACTTTCACTGCAGGAGAGTCTCTAGAACACTTGCTCAAAAAAGACTTCTGGAGAATTGGTTCCCTGGAATTCATGTCATTCTGCTGAGCTATCCAGGCACTAGGAGCTACTGCAGCCATGGTCCAGAGAAGCCTGATTACTGCTACCAGTGACAGGAGATGTTGGCACCACCCACATGTTTCTGCTTTTACTGTCATGCAGAGTGCAAGAGTTGGGGTGCAGGAAGACTTCCATGCAGATTTCAAAGGAAGGGCTAGAAATCTGGAAGCAGGAAACCAGGCTGGAAATCTGGAAACCAAGCAAGCAGCCCCTGAGAGGACAGTGTATCAAGCTGTGGAAATGAAGCCAAAGATGCAGCTCCAACCTCAGGACGTTGGATGCCTGGAACATGGAACGTCAACCAAGGAAAGCTGCAAGCTATGAGTGAAGCCAAAGAGAGGCTGCAGGTGTAGTGACTGGCAAGGCCACCAGCTGAGTGCTACCCGAGCCTTTAGAGTTCACATTTTACCACTGGCAGCCCACATGCCACATAGAAAACAATAGGTTTTAATATTTGTCTTGCTAACTTTCAGTCTTGCTCTGGACTGGTTCTTTTCTATTCTTCCGTTCCTCTCTTTTTGAGTGGGAATGTTTACCCTGCATCACTGTACTACAGGACTGCATAATTTGTTTTTTATTTCTATAGTGGTTCATAGCTAAGACTTTGCCTTTAACCTCAGGACAGTCATTAAGTCAAAATGTTGGAATGGCTAAGGCTTTGGGAAAGGAATTATTACATTTCTGGTTGTACATGGAATAATTATGTTAGGTGGAGGTTTAAGGAGATACATTTGGGTAGTAAAGTAAAAGGATGTAGAGGTTTAGGGTGCAATTTCAAGTCAACTGGCTTTGGGATCTACCCCAGAGATCAAAGAAGCACACTTCTAGGTGTGTCTGGGTGGGTCACAGAAGTGTTGTAGAATTAATTCTTATTATAGAATTAATTCAAAAGTGAAATTGTACCATTCCACTGATTTATGGTCTCTGAGTCCAAATCTCAGATCTTCTAATAAATACCTCTTTCTATGACATATTCTGTCCTTAAGAACAAAAGGTTTAATTTACTTTGTGCAGTTAGCATCCTTGAAGACAAGTTCACTAATGCCACCTCCAAGTATAACATCACCCTACAACCCTCCTCTAATGGGTGTGTGATGACTACTGACTTTGAATGAATAGAATATGGTAGGAGTCACTCCCATATGGGACGTCACTGTAAAGATCAGATGTAAAATACTGTGCTATCCTGGTTGCCCACTCTTGCTTTCATTCATTCTGAGGAGAGTCCAGCTAGCTGATGCCAGCTGCCTTCTGGTACTACCTGATGTGAACTAGGGAAGCCTCCGGCGAATAGGTAATAAGAAACTTGAACCCTAAATCTGAAGGCCTGTGAAGAGCTCAATCCTCTCAACAACCACACAAGCAAAGTTGGAAACGAGCCTGCAGCCCAGCCTATAGCTGGAATGAAGTCCTGTGAGAAACCTTCAGCTCCCCAAAAACTGTGCAAAGATTTCTGAACTTTGGTATTATAAGATAATAAATTTTTGTTGCCTTATGCTATTAAATTTGGAATTAATTTGTAATGGAGGAAAAGATTACTATATAGTTTGTGTACTACACTCAGTGGGTATGTTCCTATGTCAAGGAATTAAGACTCAGAATCACTTCTATACTGTTTCATCAATACCAAAGAAAAAAAGAACCATGATTATAGAGAAAAATGGATTTGGATATCAAATATATTTCATTGAACATTTTGGCTCTACCATTAATAATATAAGTTTAGGAAAGCTACATACAAATTAGACAAAATTTCTTCACTTGGACCAGAGGGTTAGCTCAGTGATTCCAGCACCTGCCTCGCAAGCGCAAGGTCCTGAGTTCGATCCCGGTAACCACATACAATGCTGGGCGTAGAGACTCACGCCCACCAGCAATCAATACCACATACCACAGTGCCGGGCGTGGTGGCTCATGCCTGTCATCCCAGCACTCGGGAGGCGGAGGCAGGAGGATTGCTGAGTTTGAGGCTTGCCTAGGCTACATAGTGAGCTCAGAGCCAGCCTGAACTACAAAGTGAGACCCTGTCTCAAAAAAAAATTTTTTTTTCTTAATTTGTTAAATATAACAGTGTTACCTTTCTTTGCAGTATTTGTTGTACAGATAAAAAATATAAGGAACCCACCACAATATCAGGTATGTAGAAAAAAATGACAGCTTAATATTATAATTAGTATAAAAATAAATGTCAGTATATACCCTGGAAAAAAACTGAAGCCATTCTGTAGAAATTTTTTTAATTCTATAGTTATTCTCACCTAACTCACACTAGGTCCCCAATTCATGCTAGCCTGATTGTTGGGCCAGAAGCTCAACCTTCAAGAAATTGAGAGATACCCAAGAAAACAAAGTAAACAAATAGTTATAAAATGGGACAGCCATTTCTGAACTTTAAAATACACATCTAAATATATCAAGTGCTATAATCGAGGTGACTCATCCTACGAGGAGTACCAGAAGGCATCACAGAGGTTTTCTATAGAGGAGTGTTTTAGAGGAACATTATTACAGAGGCAACAGGAAATGGCATAAAATTTTGAAGAGCAGGCAATTTCAAGTTCATTATTGCTGGAATATGTGCAAGTAGAAGTGGGAGGTGAAAAAGAAAAGTGCACAGATATTGTATCATAGAGGATCTTAGTTAAGTGTGGATTCCACAATTGAGACAGGATTATTTAAGAATTTTAAGTAAGTAACATTTGTATTTTCAAATAAGAACTCTGGTGTCAACAGGAAAGTCGGATTGAGATGGAACAAAAAGTTGACCCTAAAAGCTCTCATCGCTGTCTCCAAAACAGATATGATTCTGAATCTGGATATTTAAAATGAAAGAAGAGGATGGGTCCCAACGATGCTTACAAGGTAATTGATCACTGTGGAAGATGAAGCAGAAAGAGAAATCAAGGCTGATTGTCCAAAAAGTGTTTTTAAAAAGCCTGACCTTCAGGTTTCTTTAAAGAGAAAAGAAAAAAAAATGGCTCAGGAAAGAGAAATGCACCAGAGTTAGAGAAAAAAACCAAAGAAGGAATTAATTCTATTGTCCCATCCCCAAAATTTGATTGTCCCCAGAACTTTTTCCTTTTCTCTAAAGATCACTAAAACAAATTTTTCTATAGGCAATATAAGTTAAATCACAAAGCCAAAAACTCAGAACATGACAATAAAGCTAGATATCACTTTTCTAAATATTTAAATATTCTTAAGCATTTAGATAAAACTGCTTAGTTTTCTGCCTCTGTGTTTGTTACTAAAGGAATTACACAGGTTTAATTTTTTAAGCAGTTATGACACACTTCAATTCTAAATGAGAAGAAAAATCTAGTTTGAGAATATTTTCCTTCCTTAAAGGGTAGTTGACTACAAAGCGATTTCTAAGGTGACAATGGAAAATCAATAGTATTACTGTACAGTAACCAGTTCTGAGACTTCACATCCCAGCTGGTTGTTCACACACTCTGAAAGGAGACTTCTCTCTCTTTAGAATCTATTTTCCTCCTGCAGGACCTTGTGCTAAAGTCTTGATTACCTAAGTGAAAAGAACAAATATGGCTACTGAAATTATAGCCAAGAAATCCATTTTCACAAAATTGAGGCAAATAGATTTTCCATTTGTAGTATAAAAGGAACACTGATTCTCAGCTTCAGTTTTTCCAGAGAAATAAATAGATCACAGATATGTAAATACCGTATCTTTTCTCTGGTATGAGAACCTGTAGGTGTAAATGAGTTCTCGAATGTATGATAGATTTTGTGGAACAGGAAATATTCAAAGGGAATATGGTAGGGGAAAGTAATGAGGGGGAAAGAATAAATATGATTTGGAAAGAAAAAGAAATAACATGTATATGGGGGTGGGGGTTGTGGGTGGGTAGGGATATAGGTAAAAATGAGAATTAACTTGTGTCATATACTGGTACAAATTCCCAATGTTAAGTGTCATTGGGAGCTGTATATAAAATGTACCAAAAAGAATTCAATTTTAAAAAAAGATTCGTGATCTAACTTGTATAAGCAAAAAAAAAAAAAACGTTATTGTTTCTCTCATAAAAGAAACTCAAAATACAGTACAAATAAATTTAAGGGAAAAATAAAGGATAAACAAAAAGAAATAGGGAGATAGATGTACAAAGAGGAAGGGGACTAAGAAGGAGGGTGTGAAAAGAATTAAGATGTGTCATGCATATGTACAAAATACACATAATGAAAATCATCATTATGTATCACAAGCATCTACTAATGGATAAAAAAAAAGAACAGAAGATCAACCCTACTATCCAAACTTATACTTGGGCTGTTACAACCCAAAAAAGGCACAGGTAATTATACATTGCTTTTCAGAAATGTATATGGGCTGGGATAGAGAGTAATGCTTTTTATCTTATGTTTTCATATACTCTTTTTTAGCCATATAAATATTCTGATGAAAACCAAAGATGAAAGAAATACCATCTACTAAGAGTGTCTGAGGCCCTTTAAAAATCGTGTGGTTTGTTTTTATTTTGTGTATGGTTAAGAGCTATGAACATTTTGAATATCTTAAAGCCCTTTCTTCCTGATACAACCCTCTCCTGGATTTCTTCTAACTTTCCTACTAGTTGTTTATTTTCAAATGTCCTTCATATTATGCAAGAAATAGAGCTCTTGTAAAAACATCAGAAACCACAAGGGATATAAGGAAAACCACAGAGACAGTGGAAAAGATCCCTCCTTCATGGTTTCATTTTCTTGTTCTCCTATTAACCATTCAAGTTATTTCAGGTCGAGTTATTGGGTTATTCTCTTCTTTCTCTAATTACTTCCACAGATGATTACCCCCACTGATATGGTTTCATTAATCTTCTCCATGCTGATGATTCTCACATAGACATGAACAACTCTCAGTCTTCCCCCAAGTTGCACATACAGATTTTCAATCCTTCTTGGCTCTCTCTACTTATTCCACTTTCTTCTCACTCACGATAAATTCAGATATCATTTGCTACCACAAAACCTTCTCCTCATGTTTTCTGTACTACACTTGATGGCAATGCCACTCAGTCTCTCAAATTCTAATCTTTAAAGTCATCTGTCACACCTGCCAGTTCCTCCCCCTTCCTAGTCACTACAACCTCTGACGCCATAGGAGAACTGCTCCATGTCTGGCCTGTCATGTGTTCCAGGAGGAACTCTTTACCACTGCACACAGGAAAAATTCTATTAATCAATCTTTTTTTTTTTTTGTGAGACAGGGTCTCGTTTTATAGTTCAGGCTGGCCCTGAGCTCACTATGTAGCCCAGGCAAGCCTCAAACTCAGCAATCCTCTTGTCTCTGCCTCCTGAGTGCTGGGATTACAGGTGTGAGCCACCACGCCCGGCACTGTGGTATGTGGTATTGATTGCTGGTGGGTGTGAGTCACCATGCCCAGCACTGTATGTGGTTACGGGGATGAACTCAGGGCCTTGCGCTTGGGAGGCAGGCGCCGGAGCCACTGAGCTAAATTTCCGGCCCTATTAATTTATCTTTTTGTTCATGTTCTCCAACATACAAAAACAATGCATACTTAGAAACAACTCTTTGATAAAAGTTTATAATAGCTATTATAATAACTAAGTGAATAATTAAACACTACAGTTTACAATTCTTCTCGATTGTACTTTTGTCTAGAGTGCTTACCTGAAAGTGCACTATATTTCATATTTTCAAGCACATAATCTACTTCAATAAATATTTTAGTAAGATATTGTTATTTTATAATCAAAATAAACATACATGAAGTCCACATTTACACAACTACTATAAATTGTCATTTGTATTCCAAAATTTCATGTTAGTATAAATATTAGAAATTCAAAGAAATTTTAAACCTTGTGACTACCTAGATATTAAAAGGTAATATCCTGCCGGGTGTGGTGGCTCACGCCTGTCATCCCAGCACTAGGGAGGCAGAGACAGGAGGATTGCTGAGTTCGAGGCTTGCCTGGGCTACACAGTGAGCTCAGAGCCAGCCTGAACTACAAAGCAAGACCCTGTCTCAAAAAAAAAAAAAAAGGTAATATCCTGTCCTTTTAGGACAGAGATTTAGCTCAGTGGTTCCAGCACCTGCTTAACAATCACAAGGTCCCTGGTTTGATCCCCAGTAACCACATACAATAGTGGGTGTGGTCACTCACGCCCACCAGCAATCAGTACCACATACCACAGTGCCGGGCGTGGTGGCTCACGCCTGTCATCCCAGCACTC
>PVIC010054075.1:0-11642 GCA_004025085.1 Thryonomys swinderianus
CTGATGTCATCTCATGGCACATGATGACTTCAGTGTATGAGTTTCAAGAGATCACAATACTTAGCCTATTATATTGACTGGTTGATGGAAACCATGACAGTGAAATGCTGTGACAAGGTTATCCATAAGCTGTAAGGCTTGGATTAAAGAATTCTAAGCTAAAAGTAGGCCCTAAGCACAAAGGAATCCTGCTTAGGTTAGCTATACTCTCATCTATAAAAATGAGCCATATCTTTTCTTTGGTATGAGAACCTGTAGATGTAAATGAGTTCTAGGATGTATGATAGATTTTGTGAAATAGGAAATACTCAAAGGGAATGTGGTAGGGGAAAGTAATGAGGGGAAAGAATATAATTTGAAAATAAAAAGAAAGTACATGTATATAGTGGATGGGGGGTATGGGGTGGGGTGCAATATGGATAAAAATGAGAACTCATGTCATAAAGTGGTACAAATTCCCCAGTGTTGAGTGTGATTGTGAGCTGTATGTAAAATGTACCAATAAAGAATTCAATTGAAAAAAAAATGAGCAGACACCTTTCTGATGGGGGGGAAATATGCCAGCAGTGGCCACGAATCGTGGAAGAAATGATTCAGTAGTATTTCGTAGTTTTTTTCGACTGTTGTGTGAAACCCTCTATGTCCACGGTAATATTGCATGTCCCAGGTTTGTTTTTGTTTTTGATTGAGGACATATAACTAATTCTGATCAGTGACTTACGAGTAGCAATGCTGAGTGTGATTTTAAGTGTGGTATGAGGTTCTCAAGAGTCCTCTCTCCCTCTGGAATGGTGAGCAAATGTCAAGATGATGGCTGCTGTTACTTTGATTCTGACCATATGTGGTGAGCAGACTTGCCAGCTTTCACTGGACCTGTGGGGTGATCACAGTATAAATTTTTGTTGTGATAAGCCAGAGAGATCTTTGATTCTGTTAGTTATAGCAGCTTCACCTGTCATTTTCTGTCATTTATGTGAAACCACCTTACAAAACTGGTATATATCAAGTAGTAAATATCTAGATTATTTCGGGGGGGGCAGGGTCTCACTTTGTATTTCAGGCTGGCCTTGAGCTCAATATATAGCCTAGGCAAGCCTTGAATTCAGCAATCCTCCTGCATCTGCCTCCCAAGTGCTGGGATTACAGGCCTGAGCTACCATGCCTGGTACTGTGGTATGGAACTGACAGCTGGTGGGCATGAGTCACCACACCCAGTACTGGTGTATATGGTTACCTAGCATTGAACCAAGAACCTTGTGCTTGCTAGGCAGGTGCCGGAACCACTGAGCTAAATTTCTGGTCCATAAATATCTAGTTTTTAAGATGGAGGACCCTGTCATGGTTCAGTGAGCATATTCTCCATTGAACTGTCTCTTTCACTGTCTTATCATTAATCAAAAAGAAATACAAGCAGGAAGCAAAATGTCATAAAATATGTGAAATTTGGGTTTATTTGGTAGTCATTAATTTGTGGTTAAAATGAATAAGCATGCAGGCAGATCATTATTGCACATTAAAAAAAAGACTAGAAATTTTGAGACCATAGATTGATTGCATGGCAAGTTTATACAGAAGCTTAATATAAATGCATGCCATTTTATCCTTAGTTAATACCTATGATCATTCCCAGCTGGTTGTTCATTTGGATCATAATTTTTGATGATACATTAATTATTCATTCAATGACTGTTATAAAGTAATAGGACAGAAGACGAGAAAGCATCCCATGAGGTGTCTTAATGTGACATTCACAGTTCCAAAAGCCAGTCATCAGAATCACCTGTTGAGTTAAACAAAATTTCTTTTTTTTTGAAACAATTTTTAAACCTGAAAAAATGTTACAGTCTAAGCACAGAGAACTCCCTTTACTGAGATTTATCATTTAAAATGCTTTTCACATTCATTTCCTCTCTAAGATAAGAATAATCTTTTAAGAGAAAGTACATGTATATAGTGGGTAGGGGTTGTGGGGTGAGTTGGGATATGGGTAAAAATGAGAATTAACTTGTGTCATATACTGGTACAAATTCCCCAGTGTTGAGTGTGATTGTGAGTTGTATGTAAAATGTACCAATTAAAAATTAAATTAAAAAAAGAATACTCAAATTACTATGGTAGTTATCAAGTTACAAGAATTTAAAATTGATGCACTATTTTTCCTACTCTATAATCCTTTTTAAAATTTTATCAGTTGTGTCAATATTTTTCTTGGTATCATGGTTTTTACTCCAGTCCAAGATTGAGTCTAGAAAATATGTTGGACTTAATTTCCATGTGTCTTTCATCTTCTTTAACTTGTAATTTTCTCTCAGCTATTCTTTGTCTTTCCTTGTACTGATACTTCTGAATGACACAAACAAATTATTTCAAAGAGCAATCTTCACTTTAGACTTATCTACTATGCCCTCATAATTAGATTCAGTTTATGTGTCTCTTGCTAGAGCATTACATATACATTTCTTTTGATACATGTCTTTTGCAAGTCATTACCTCTGGAGACATATAATACCTACTTTGTTCTTGGTGATGCTAATTTTAATTGTACACTAAGGATTTTGTTCACTTCCCCCATTGTATATTACTGTTTTTTCCTCTTACAAATAATAACTAGTCAGTTGGGAAATACTTTAAGTTTATGCACAGATCAGACTCCTCACCAAACACTGCACCTTAGATTTAGCAACACGTGTTACTCCTTGCCCAGGCCAATTGCCACATTTATCAGTTGGTCTTCTACTATAAAAGTAACCCAGAGTCCTGTTTTATCCATCTATAAATATTTGAATTCATCTATGTAACCATTTATTGCCATATATATCCTATCTCATTCCTTCTCTCTATCTCTCTATGCATTTATCATCTGCTTAGATCTATCTCTGTGATCATTGGGGACCCATGGATTCCTTTTTCACTCAGTGGGATATCATGTACAATTAGTATTATTTATTTTGATGCCAAATTGTCCTAGGTTTGGATAGCAGGAGATGCAGGTTGGTGTCTGTATCTTTCTTGCATGATCACATTGTGTGTACGTATTTGTGTGGGGTTTTGGGAACAGGTCCTTACCGCTGCATAGACAGATGTTCCAGCTCATAGTGTACCTACTCTACCTGGGACCTGAATTTACAAATCCTAATCCTAATGTAACTGAATTGGATATCAGATAGCGTAGTCCACATACCCATATTTTTAGTATATGTGCTGCCGAAGCGAGCACCACATACCCATATTTTTAATGAAAAGTTCCTGAATGTTTCAGTTTTTCAGATAACTATATAAACCACTGTGTTATTTGATAAAACAACAATGAAACACCTCTTAATCATACTAATGATCAGATTTCATCATTATATGATTGATAGTTGGTTATTTCAGTACTATGTTTACAATTTTATAGCAATAAAATGACACTTAATAATTTTCATGAATACTGTAATTATTGTTCAAATTTTGTCAAAGTTTTTCCCTTCAGTAATTTCCTTCAAGTTGGATTCTAATTTTGTCTTACTTCAACTTCTTTAAAGACACCTTTAGACATTTAGAGCCTTCCTGTTTCCTTTCTGATTCTTCATTCCATGGCATCAACCTACAGAGAACAGGATGGACTGTCATATGCAGGAAGGGAAGCAAGATGATGGACGCATGAGTCATCCCGTTGATGAGTCCACTAGCCTTTATTGGACACTCATTATGTATAAAAAGCTGTGACAGGCATAGCACATGTGTTAGAGGAGTGAACAGGCCAGCTGTGCTACTACCTCCTTGGAAATTACTGTTTAATTGGTTAATTCAGCATTTAAAATGGAGTAAACAAATGCTTGTAAAATTAGAAATGAAATCAGAGACTCAGAAAACATTTCCTGAGGAAAAGGTTATTGAGCTTAGAATGATAGGAAGAAGAGGTGATCAGTGTAGCATTGTGCAGCGGGAGATAGTGTTCCCAAGCAGAGGAGATGATGTGTGCAAAAACTTGTAGCAGAAAGAAGTGTGGTTTATCACTACATCTGAAATAGATCATTGTGACTAAAATATGGTGCAAAATAATGCAAAAGAAGCAAACAGAGGCAAGATCTGTGGACTTCTGCGAAGTTTGTTACATACTTTACATTTATATTAAAAGTAATGTAATAACATTTGATTAATCTGAAACAATCAGTTTCTGGCTTCAAAAAGTCACTTTTCAAAGTCACTTTCCTATATATCTATATTTCATTAAGAGTAAGAGAGAGGCAAGTAAATAAATAAGTTCATTATTTCAGGTATATGCGAGACCATCTTGGTACCATTGTGGATCACAGATTTACTTGTAGACAGGTTGAATTTGAGGCATGTTTTCAACAAGTAAGTAGAGACGTTAAATAGGAAAGATCCATATAAATTTGAAATATTCAGTGATGTTTCAGCTAGCTTTGCAGATAGTGTAAACTGAGATCACTCATGTGAAAAGAATTACTCATGGGGGAGAGAGAGAGAAAGACAGAGAGACAAGAGAAAGAGACAGAGACAGAGAAAGAGAGAGACAAAGAGGGAAAGAGAGAGACAGAATGAGAAAGGAGCTTTGAGAAAGTCCAATGTTTATAGGAATGAAAGTTGACAAAATATTGCCTATGACATTAAATGACGTTGTTGACTTTGGCAAAAGATAGGAGGAAAATGATGGAAGAAAGGTAAAAGTAACGATGGAAGAAAAGATGAGAAAATAAAGGGTTGCACACTGGTGAAGAGTTAGGGTCCTAACATTTTTATTCCATATCCCTTATAAAGAAGCTTCCTAAATGAAAGTGTTAGAAGTTCTCTTGACCTGGTTTGGACTACCCTGAACAGTTCTTCATCTATGTAGCTCTCTGCAGTCACACTTAGAGAGATCTTAACCTTGGTGAGAATCTGCTTTTCTGCTTCTAGGTTCACTGATGTCCACGCTGTTAGAATATTTGCTTAGCAACCCTTTTGTTGACTTTTCAAAATGTTATTAGTCTTTGCTTGTGTTCTTGACCAACATTTTAATTACGCAGAATTCTTATCAATTTTAAATTTCTCTTCTTTATACTTAATAAAGTGCTGGCCATATGAATCAATAATTTTAGATAGGTATTTTCTCTTTCTTTTTAAGCTCTGCTATATGCTTTCTATTACATACTATAGTAAATCAATTTTGACTAAAGAGGTAGCATGTTTGGAGTCATAGCTGAAACACTCCCCATTAGCCAGACACATGGTCAGAAATAGACCCTGTGTGTGACCCTAGTGCTTCCTCAGTGTCTCTTTTATGCCTGGTATAATGAGGGAAACAACTAGAACAAAAGTTTGGAGTGGATTAAAAACCCTTTACTTCTCATCCATATCAGAGGTGAGAGAGTATTGAGTAACAGTGTTTAGAAATCAATGTGGGTGTATTTTGAGAGGCAGGGAGCTTGCTGAGCTGGTGTATGTGTGGCAGTTAACATGAGTCATTCCCCAGGGTTTGGTGGCCACTTTTCCCACTGAAAGACCCTCCAACAGGAGCAGAAGGAGCAGGTAGAGTTTCAGGATCACTATGCTGAGTCTTAAAACCAATTAGCTGTTGGCCCTTAGCCTTCAAGTGAATCTGGTCCCTTGATGAAAATGGTCTTAAAACTTATGAAGTAATTCCAAATACATTGGTATAGTCATTTGATTAGTAATATGGCTCAGTGAACTTTAGGTTGAACTGAAGTTGAATTTGCTGGAATTATTTTTAAAGTGGTTGCATTCAAGCTTCATCTTTATTTAAATGGGCTAGTCAACAGAAACATGACTTTAACTCTCTATTAAATACTTTTGGGCTGCATGTGTCAGTGTTTATTATAGAATGTCTTCTAAAATGATTGGAAATTGATAATAAAGTCTTTGCTAAAGGTTAATTGCTACTAAAATTTGAATATGAACTAATTCACTCCTAACTGAGGGCATTTTATTTACTTCCTTGGCCAATACTCCATGAATGTATTTCTGTATGTACTTATGATTAGAGACAAAGGACAGGTGTAGGAAAGAAGGGTGCATAAAACATGAGAGTTGAGAGTGGCCAGAGGTGAGAAATGCTTCGACAAACAAATAGCAAGGTAAACTCCAGAAAAGCCCAGAAAGAAGGCAAAACAAGAACACCAAGAGATGAAAATAAATCCCCACAGGATCACCTCTAAGGAAGAAATTTTGATATCAGACAATAAAAGGCAGAGAGAGCCTTCTTAAAAGGCAAACAGACAGTGTAGATTTATGATAGGCTTTCACACTGAAACACAAAATGGGATCTGTCTGGATATACAGCTAGGGGCAAGGCAGAGGTTTGTACTTTGCACAACTGATAGGTCTAAAAATCGTTTCCACTGAACTGACAAAATAGAAAAGAACTTCACAGAGGGCCAGTGTCTGCATTGTGGTGCTCCAGCGAAAGAAATTTCTCATGAGATGTAGGTTCTTGCTCTGAACTGTCCTCAGCAGTGGCATGCTAAAAGAATGACTGGTCCATGTGTCCTGAGCGGTCCTCATCACTAGAGAAAGCAGCTTGTTATGGTGAAGCCCATGTGGTCAGGGCTGTCAGAAGGTCACCCTGGGGAAATTGCCTGTTGGCCAGGAAGTGTGCATATCTATTTGATGTGATTTCTTTTTAAACTCTCTATTCAGTTAATAGCATTTTCCTGAGCTGTAGCAGGTGCCATGATATAAAAGTTCCATTCATACCAACACTGAAAGGAAGGTCCTTCAATCATCTGCAGAGCTGTTTCTTCCTATCATTTCACCATCATGAAAACACATGGTGTTCTTCTTTCAGTCCAAGTGGTGTGCAACCCCTGCCCCCACCATGGCCATCAATGGAGAGCTCTAGCTGTAGTGAGGCAAGAGCAGCAAAGCAAGGGAATAAGATGCAGGTGATCCCCCAATGCTTGTGAAAGTCAGGAGGGGGATTAGGATAGGGAACTGGGGGCCCCAGGAGTTGGCATCTTAAGGATGTGATTTGGGGCAGACTATGAAGCTGATCAGAAGAGGGGAGAATACAGCAAAAAGTAGCATATATGGGCTGGAGATTTAGCTCAGTGGTTCCAACACCTGCCTAGTAAGCGCAAGGTCCTTGGTTTGACCCCTGGTAACCACATACAAAGTACCAGGCATGGTAACTCATGCCCACCAGCAATTAGTACCACACACCACAGTGCCAGGCATGGTGGTTCATGCCTGTAATCCCAGCACTAGGGAGGCAGAGGCAGGAGGATTGCTTAGTTTGAGGCTTGCCTAAGCTACATAGTGAGCTCAAGGGCAGCCTGAACTACAAAGTGAGACCCTGTCTCAAAAAAAAAAAAAATTAAAACAAAACCAAAATAACAAAATAAGTAGCATGTGGTTAAACCAAGTCAGTTATAATGGTGGTGCTGGGTCCAGCTGGCAAAATTGGAAAGTATCTTGAGTCAGGTGTGTGTGTGGGGGTGGGGGGGTGAGGATTAAGAAAAACACAAGACAAAGATTGGATCAGGAGGACCTCAGGCAATTCTGAAGGCCCTGAGTTTATTCTTCAGTGCTCTTTTATAGTATTTCTAGCTACAGTGCCCACATGCAAAGCTTATAATTGATAATGTAATTAGTGGTTAACATCTAGGGTTAGCATGATTAAAATCTAAATCTACAGGAACTCAAAGTACAAAGATAACCTTGTCTGGCAACCAGTATCTAAAAATTTCAGAAATGTGTTCTCTTTGCTCCTTAAACTTCAACCCAGGTGACCAGCAAGCTTCTTATCTTATGCTAAAGACTAGCCCAAGCTCTCAAGGCACAAGTCTTTGTTTCTCTTTGAATACTTCCCTTACGGGTTGGGGGTGGGTGGGTGGTGGGTGTAGGGAGAGGCTCAGGGCAAAATGCAAGATAGTTTCCTGGTGAGGGAGCAAGCCCTCCCCCCCCCAGGGTGACCCAGGGCAGCTCCTGAGAGCAGACCCCTGATTTTGTTAGGGCAGCACCAGTAAGTGCAGTCCCCTGACCCACAGGATCCTTGCCAACCCGGGGCAGCTCCCAGGATAGGGAGCAGACCCCTGGTTTGGGGTAATGCCCGGGCCTGAGCCGTTTCCCACATGGTGGTCAGTTTCCGAATAGCTTGTGAAAACATGAGGCCTTTCTACTGCCTGGTAGTTTAGAGAAGAGGTCAAAGCTTTGTCAGTCTGGTGAGACACAACTCTAGAAAAACCTGGATTACAAATGTACATGGTGAAGTTGCCATTTTCCAAAGGCACAATTTGAAAAACTTAATATGTTCCCATAATACAGTTGTAAGTCTTCTTTTGTTGTAAAGTAAGCACACTTGTTGTTGTTGTAAAAAACAAACCCCAAAATAACTTGTAGATCATCTTGTGATAAATAGCAGCCATTTTTAGGATGGATGAAATGCAAAAACACATGACCTCCGTCATTAAGGAGTACAGCAGAATTGCTTGCTGGTCAGTTGGAGACAGCCTGCAAGATTGATTAGCTCTTCATCAGGATACCTTAGGCCTATGAGGCTCAGAGAAGAAGGTTTATTTTCTCTTTTGCTAACTTGCATAATTACCCTTGAGATAAACAACAGCAACAACAAATCAGTCAAAGCCCTGGGACTAGCCCTGGCTGAGTAACACAGTGCTCTTGGCTCTTGTGTGTCCAGATGGCCTGAGTCCAAAGTGGAGTCCCAGTGACTCAGCCAGTTCTGGCCTGCAGAGCTATAGCCCTTTGAAGGTAAAGGCTGAGGGGTCCTGTTGGTGACCTCAGCTTAGGCTGAGGGACAAGGTTGACCTTGCAAGGAGATTTTTAGAATTTGTGACATTTGCTTTGAAGAGCCTCTGAACAAACTGCCACAGGGAATTAGTTTGAATGAATCAGTTTAAAAAGTTTTCTAATTACACATTAGTTTTTATTTAAAGAACATCCATGTTTAACACTAGCATTTACAACACTTTTCTATTCCTCTGCCTTTTGTTCACCAGATGCACTTCAGGGGCAGCTCATCCTTTGATAGCTGCTGCTGAGTGACAGGCCCAAGCTTCTCCTCTTAGGAGAGGAACAGCACCTGCCCTGCTCTCTTACATGTTCAAGCCATGAGGTCAACAGATGTTCACATCTATCACAAATCCTTGCTCTGTGAACCTAGAAAAGCAGAAAAAATGAAGAAGGGACCCTTTTAAGGGGGACAGAAGTGGTTGTAGAAAGGATCTTTGTATTGGCCATTGCCCACTTTCCATGTGGGGTATGTTGCTATTACTGGAACACAGTGGTGGTCACTGATCTTTCTGCCTGTGCCAGTCTCTAGAGCAGTGCTGTTATGCAAATATTATTTGAGCCACATATGCCATTTCAAATCTTCTACTGAGCACATTAAAAAGTAAAAAGAAACAGTTGAAATTAATTTTAATGACATAATTTATGTAACCCAAGATACCTTAATATTGTCATTTAAATGTATAACTCATATAAAATTACCAATGAGTGGCTCTATATTCTTTTTCATAACAAATCTTTAAAACCTGGTAGATAGTTTACATTTACTTTTTTTTTTTTTTTTTTTTGGTAATACTGGGGATTGAACTCCAGCCCTTATGATTCCAAGGTAAGCACAGTACCATTTGAGCTAAATCCCCAGGCTCTCCACTTACTTCTTAACACAGATTTCTATTGCAAGTATTTCTTTTTCATTAATCCTTTTTTCAATAGTTTTTAATGACTGCATCACAGGAGTTCTATAATTTTCTACTTCCATGGTGGAAAGTTTTCATTTTGGGGTGTTATTATAAATGATATAGTTCTTAGCATGTTTTTATATTTCAGCTTAAAACATTTCATCAAAATATGTCTGTGATTCTTAACAATACATTAATCATGTGGAAATGGTACAAAGACATGTCACATATCACAACTTGATCCTTTCTGGTCCCTTTTTCTTTCCTTCTCTCCAGTATACTCCTATTTCTATATCTCTTTCCCATCTCCACAAGTCTATCTCTCTGTTTCCTATTATCTATCTTTTATTTTACTTTTTAGATGATTAGTATTTTGGGTTTCTCAAAAAAAAAAAGAAACCATATGGTATTTAATCTTCTGTGTTTGATTTATTTTTAATATTATGGTCTCAAAGTGCATCCATTTTCCTTCAAATAATTCAAATTTACCCTTCTTTGTGGTGGAGTAGTAGGTACTCCATTGTGTATATGTAGCACATTTTCTCTACCCAGTCATTTGTCAATTGGCATATTGGCTACTTCTAAGATATAGAAATTATGCATTGTGGTGCTGTAAACATGGATATACATATATGTAGCCAAACCCTTCTTAGTCTCTCCTGGCGGATGAAAAAGAGGTGCTGCCCTTTTAAGAAACCCATACCAATGCACAGACACAGGTGAAGTAGGTGATGCAGGTGACAGACCAGTCATCCCGCTGTAAATGCTGCACCTGCCCTCTATCCAATCACATCCCAAGATGCCCTATATGAATGCGGGTACCTCTGTGATAAGAGAGAACTAATAAAGAAGCTTACCAACAACACGGAGCCCTGGTTGCTAAATTCCACATCACTGCTCACCCTCCCAAGGCCATCAGATTACGGAGATGGCACAATAACTGGACCAGGCTGGATTACACATATATCACTGTATTATGATGTTTTAAACCCTTTTGGACAAAATAGCCAGAGCAGACACAGGTGGATTAAATGGAATTTCTAGCTTTAGTTTTTTGAGTAATTTCCATAGTGGTTGTACTATTTCACATTTCCCCATAATCTTGTCAGGATTTGTTGTTTTTGAATCCCTGGGAGTCATTTTTTGTTTTTTTGAGACAGGGTCTTGCTTTGCAGTTCAGGCTGGCTCTGAGCTCACTATGTAGCCCAGGCAAGCCTCGAACTCAGCAATCCTCCTGTCTCTGCCTCCCGAGTGCTGGGATTACAGGCGTGAGCCACCACGCCCGGCACGATAGTCACTTTTTTCAGAGTCAGATGGCATCCATTGTTTTAATTTGCATTTTTCTAATGGCCAAATGTGCTGAACATTTTTTTTAACCTATGTACAAAATGATATACCTATATACATCTACTAGATACACCTATCAGTCATTTGTAGTTGTTCTTTTGGGGAAGTATCTATTCATTTCAATTGCCCATTTTTGAACTTGGTACATCTAATCTTTTTGAGTTTTTATGTACTGTATATATTAGTCCTCTGTTTAAGAAGTAGCTTGCAGTTTTTCACATTCTGTAGGTCATCTCTTCACTTTGTTGTTTCTTTTGCTCTGCAGACATTTTTAGTTTGATATGATCCCATTTTTTTGATTATTGGTATTGTCTTGGGCAAATGGGGTTGTGCTCAGAAAGTCCTTGACTTATGTTTATTTCTTAAGGAGTTTTATCTATTTTATCTTCCAGCTGATTGTTTTTTTTTTGCTTTTTTGGAGACAGGGTCTTGCTTTGTAGTTCAGGCTGGCCCTGAGCTCACTATGGTGCCCAGGCAAGCCGCCGCGAACTCAGCAATCCTCTTGTCTCTGCCTCCCGAGTGCTGGGATTACAGGCGTGAGCCACCACACCCGGCATTGTGGTATGCGGTGTTGATTGCTGGTGGGCGTGAGTCTCCACGCCCAGCATTGTATGTGGTTTCCGGGGATCGAACTCAGGACCTTGC
>PVIC010054076.1:0-11665 GCA_004025085.1 Thryonomys swinderianus
GTGTGTGTGTGTGTGTGTGTGTGTGTGTGTGTGGTATTTCAATACAGTGACTCAGCAGAATGCTACTTTGCACGTCCCCATTTTTAAGAGTGTTGTGAGCCACGAAAGAGCAGGAGCGGTCTCTGCCTTCCTCCGAGGAGATGGGTCAATCCCGGGAGTACCACCTGCCTGAGCAAGCTGGTTCTTATGATCTTCAAAAGGCAAAGACTGTTTAATCCCAAGAGCCCTTTGTTCACATAATTACAAAGTTAAAATTAAATCCCTTGCATCGTAGGCCTGAAAGGATTAACTACACTCTTGATTGATATGTAAAGAGAGTTTTGTAATCTCTGTACTATGGCTTTTGTGGAACAAATAACCTAAACTGTAATTTTGCAGTGGGACAGAAGATATTATTAAAGGTTTATTCTTAGTATTCTCATCTTTGATTTGACTTTGTAATTAAATACCTTCTTTCAAGCAGGGAGGGTGTAGAAGAATGATAATATTCTTCCGCTCTAATCACTGTTGATTCCTTCATGATTCTTTGAAGTGGTGTCCAACTGTTTTCTCCAACTTTCAGACACTTTGAAGAAACAATAGAAACCTCTTAAGTACACAACCAGATGTTTCCACACAGGTTCCCTAGGAGAGGATTATTTTAAGTTACGTAAGTTTGCCGTCCAAGGATGAAAAGCATTTACTTACTGGTTCTGATAAAAGGTCAGATAGTTTAACCTGGAGTACATCAGACTGAGGGAACCAAACTCGTACCATCACTGCCTTCTACCCCTGCAAAAATAAAGGGAGAGACACAGAAGGAGTTAAATACTGCTTATCGTCTTCTGTTTCAGGGTCAGACTGTAGAACCATTTCAGATCTTCTGTTTCTAATTAGTTTGGCAAATCTTTATATCTGTTCAGACTTTTTTGTTTGTCTGTTTTTGAGACAGGGTCTCCCTTTGTAGTTCAGGCTGGCCCTAAGCTCACTATGTAGCCCAGGCTGGCTTTGCGCTCCTAGGCCTGGCATGAGAGTTGAAAATTAGTGTTCAGATAAAGCATATATATGAATGTTCAGTGGCCACATTATTCATAATAGCCAAAAAGCGGAAATAGCCCCATGTCCATCGTCGATGAGTGGGTGAGCAAACTGTGTTCCCTGCATAATGGACTAAAAAGGGAAGGGATGATACACGCGAGCACGTGGGTGTGCGTGGAGGGCAGTGTGTGAACGGCAGGAGCCAGCGCAGAAGGCCTCGTGTGGCGCGGCCCCGCGGATGGGCGTCGAAGGCAGGCAGGCTGGTCCCGGAGGCGGCGGCTTAGTGGTTGTCGGAAGGCAAGGACGCGGCTAGGGTGGCCGGGGCAGGGACAGTGATCTCTGACCCGCGGGGCGGGGTGCTGTGTGGGAAGATGCCGGCAGCCCCGGGGAGGCGTGGGTTCGCGGGGCTGCTCCACCGAGCGCACGGAGCGCGTGTCGGAAACAGCGGGCAGCAGCTGTTGCGCGGCCCTGGAGGCCGAGCTGTGGCCCCGGCCTGGCGGTGTGCACACCAGTCCGCGGCTTCCCTCCGCTGCCGCGGCGGTCTGTCCGGCCGTGGCTGTGTCCACGCTTCTGTCTCCAGGGCCTGGGCTGGGGTGCGGCCTTCATGACCTCATTTTAACGAACCACCGCTACAGCGACACTATTTCCAAATAAAGTCATAGTTTTAGATGTTGGCTATGACTTCATCTGAATTTTAGCACAAGGCCATTCTGACCATCATAATAACTTAGGTTCCGTGATGTTTAACGTAAAGAGATACCAAATAAAAATTAGAAAGATTTAAATACATGTATAAAATGAGAGGGTCTCCAGGCAAGGCCCACCGCCCTTGGGAGGCCGCCCCGCGGCCCGGCCTGCCCGCCCCTCTCCCCAGCGCCCACCGGCCCTGCCGCGGCCCGGGCGGCTCTGTGTGCCCCGTGCGCGGTGGGCTCGAGCGCTGCGGGCAGCTGGACGCCGGGCCCCGGAGCGGCAGCCTGCGAGGTCGGGGGCTGGGCCTGTGCCCCGAGCTCCGCCCCGGCCCTTCCGGGCCCAGCCTTCCTCCGGGCCCAGCCTTCCTCCGGCGGCGGCTCGGCGTTCTGAGGCTTCCTAGCGGCCTCAGGCTCCAGGAGGAGCGCCCCCACCAGGAAAGAAGGCGAGAAGCGCGGGCCGCCCCGGCTCGCTCCGAAGTCGGCGAGCGAGCGAGGTCTGCGCGCCGCAGTTCCGGGCCCAGCCCCCGAGCCTGCGCTCGGTCTGCCTGCCGCGCTGCTTCTGCGACCCGCCCAGCCTTCCGCCCCAGGGCTTAGCTTCTGCGTGCGGAGACTGCGCGGCCCCAGGGCTGGCCGCCCGCCGGGGAGTCGGCCGCTGCCTCTAGTAGAAACGGCTAGAGCATGGAGACTTCAGCTTTTAAATAGGTCCATACTAGTAGGCTGTGTGTGCACACGCGTGTTGTATGCGTGCACGTGTGTTCCCGTGCCCGTGAGTGCACGCCGTGCACTCCCCTGAGGAAGGGGAGCAGGCACACAGGTTTTTAATCGAACAGCCTGACGCAGCGCGAGCTGCTCAGGGCTTTCCTGTCCCTGACACTCCGGCAGCGCCGGGGCGTGGTCTGCTCTCCGGCTCCTCGGCTCCTCTCTCTGCAAGCACCCCGACTGGGGCTGCAAGCACAGCCCGCGTGCCCGGCGCAGGCCCCGGGCTCTGGCCGGGCCGTGGGTCTGTCAGGTGGGAGCCGATGCTTCTGCTCCACGGAGCGCAGGGCCCCTGGTGCGCAGGGCGGTCGGGCAGCAGGTCAGGCGCGCTCAGCCCCCGCCGCATGGCAGAGACCAGGCCCGGGCTGGGCCTGAACTGACCCGTCACTTTGCAGAGATACGACCCGGCCGTGTTCATCACCCTTTGTGTGCTTCCCTTGCTCGAAGAGAAGGAGCCTAACCGAGAAGGATTTTTTAAAAAATTGATTTTATCGGTACATTTTATATATATGTTATGATCACATTCAACATGAGGGTGTGTCCCGTACGTGACACATCCTGACTCTCCTGTGGCCCATTCCCCTGCTCTCCCACAGCTCCCGCCCCTTATACATGAGCTCTGTCTCCTTTCTTTTTCTATCAAATTTTTTTCTATCCCTTCTAATAAAGAAGGGACGGAGTTAGAGAAATTAAGTGAGGTCATACTCACAGAGATCCTCGTGGCTTCTGTCAAGTGGTGAGTGGCTCAGCCACTTTTAGTTACTAGATAGTTACGCACTAAATTGCTTAACTATCCGGGATTTATATACGAGAACCCTTGAACAGCTTTTAAAGAATGCTTGATCTTATTCTGATATTCTAATTGAGTTGGAAAGAAAGTTTATGTTACTCTGGGTCTGAGATACTGTGTCATGGTGATCATTCCTATCTTTGTTTAATATTTGTGACTTGCTTTTCAAAGTGATTAGGACTGAATAAATAAATGTAAAATGGCTCAAGATTCTCAGACTTTAGGAAATTGGTTTCACATTTGTACATTTTTCTAGTATCTACAGTAGTTCACGGTGCAGCTAAGTACACGGACTTCCTCGTCTCGGGCTGTCTTGGTCAGAACCGGCGGCTGCCCGTCGCCTGGCCCTTTCTGGGGTGTAGAAGCGTAGCTCTACCCTCTTCTTCGGACGCCTCGGTGGCGGCGGTGAGATGGCCGGTGGGGGCGGTGGCGAGGAGGCAGGTGCTATAACAGATGGTTTTGTGGATGTCCGGGGCCCGTCCAGCTCTCCGCTCTGAAACTGGCACGCAGGCAGGTAGGATTGCCAGGGCAGGAAGCGAGGGCCTGGCGTGGTGCCTTGGGCAGCTGTCGCTGCACGGTGGGTGGCTGACTGCTGCTTGGGCCTCCGGTCGTGGCTGTGCGTGCTGCGGCGGTGAGGGGAGAAACGGGCTTGGAACCCGAGCAGGTCGTAAGCACCCTAGAGGTGCTGCGTGTGTCAGAGGCGTCGGCTGCTGTGCCTCCTGGGACTTGGGCCCTTTGTGTGGGTGGAAGTGCGTGAGTGCGGGAGCCAGAGACACGAGTGGGCGTTGTCCGCCGACCGGCCTGGCGCCCGGAGCCTGGGGCGCTGTGCATGAGGTTCGGGGCGGCCTTGGCCGCGCTTTGCGACACGACCCCCCAGACCAAGCGCCACCCAGGCACGGCGGCGCCCTCCGGGGCCCTCCGGGAGCCGCTGCATTATTCTAGACTGGGTCCTAGCCCTTATCATGCTTCTCTAGCCGGGTGCTCTGGGGTGAGCTTCTAAATTCGCTGTGCCTAGCTTTCTTTATCTAGAAAATGAAGCCCCAGCCTAGCCTCTGTCACAGGTGTGAGGCCCTCCTTCACCCACGTTTGACTAAATAATTTCCACCCATATATGTTGGTATTGGCTGCTTTGAATAGTTGAATTCTACTGATTTTACTTGTGCATAAGAGACATACACTTCTTTTTTAGTTTTGAGTATTTCCTTGAAGGTGCAGGAGGTGTGTCTCCATGTGCACTATGCAAGGGTTTGGAAATTAAGAGCCTGTAACATAGTTGCTTTATCTCTCTGCCTCCAATAATCAGTCTCCTCCCGTTTGTTCATAAGACGGTCTGAGCAGCAGCTGCTGCTGGTGAGTGAGATGCAGAAGTCACAGCAGAGAGCTGCAGACGGTGCGTTTGCAGGGGCAGTAGAGTCCATCTGGTCAACCAGCACTTGGAGTGTTGGGAATTGAGGCCCCAAAAGGCCTCCTGATGAATCTGAGCCCGTACTTTGTTCATCGTAATATTCTAGAACCTTCTGGGCCTGAGCACCAGGGGGCTTGGTTGTTTGTTTTGTGTTATTTATTTATTTAACAAGACCTGGAGAGTGACTGTGGTTAGACACTCTCCTGTTAGCTCTTTCCTGGCCTGGCAGGTGCTGGAGTGCTGGGCGGCCTTTTCCTAAGCATCATTTCAAGACAGTACGAACACCAGGAGCCTTTGGTTTCCCCTGTGGCCGGGGCTGTTTCTCCAGAGCTGGGCTCAGGCCTTGAGGTTTTCTTTAAGATAAGAAAGAAGTTGCTTGGGCTGGAGGGTTAGCTCAGTGGTTCCGGCGCCTGCCTCGCAAGCACAAGGACTCTGAGTTCGATCCCCGGTAACCACATAGAATGCTGGGCGTGGAGACACGCCTACCAACAATCAACACCGAATACCACAGTGCCGGACATGGTGGCTCACGCCTGTCATCCCAGCACTCGGGAGGCAGAGACAGGAGGATTGCTAGTTTGTGGCTTGCCTGAGCACCACAGTGAGCTCAGGGCCAGCCTGAACTACAAAGTGAGACCGGGTCTCCAAAAAGCAAAAAAAAGAAAGAAGTTGCTTCTTGCCTCTCTTGTGCCAGTTCCTTTTGTCTGGGGTTTTCACTTGTGAGAGAGGAGCCGAGGTAGGTTCTGGGGGCGACGCGGAGTCTGGAAGGAGAGAACAGAGCCTCGGTGGGCTGAGCTGACGTGGAGCTAAGAAACCACTGTGCAGGGAACACGGCATCTGAGAGGCCTCGCAGACCCACCAGGCTTGGGTAAGGCTCCCTGGCAGAGCTCGGCATGCGCGAAACTTCTGGAGAGGCTCGCGTGTGGCGTCTGTGTCTCGTTTCCTTTTGATCTCGCTTGCTCTACTTTTTACTTTGCCATAGTCACCCCCCTCCCACGGTAGTTCCTAGGATTTGGTCATTTCTCCTTTAACTTTACCTCTTCTTTTTTTTTTTTTTTTGAGACAGGGTCTCGCTTTGTAGTTCAGGCTGGCCCTGAGCTCACTATGGTGCCCAGGCAAGCTGCCGCGAACTCAGCAATCCTCCTGTCTCTGCCTCCCGAGTGCTGGGATGACAGGCGTGAGCCACCACGCCCGGCACTGTGGTATGCGGTGTTGATTGCTGGTGACTGTGAGTCTCCACGCCCAGCATTCTATGTGGTCACCGGGGATCGAACTCAGGACCTTGCGCTTGTGAGGCAGGCGCCGGAACCACTGAGCTAACCCTCCGGCCTAACTTTACCTCTTCTTAACAGCAACTGTGACAGACTAATCTTGCTTTCTGCATTTTAAACATTAACTTTTAAAAAGATGTCTGAAATTATCATACATTTAAGAATCAATATATATATATATGTGTATATATATTTTAATGTGGTTTTACTCTTTTCCCTAAACACACAAATCCACTACATTCTAGGAGTGGAAAACGACAGTAGGTGAACTGCAGACAATCCTGGTGAAGAGGGGGCGAGAGACTGAGAGCGGACACCCTGGAAAGAGAAGGTCGTGTCATCCACAGGGGACAGTTTGCCAAGTGACACAGAAAAGCACAGTGGAACCCACATCTGTGGAGTCAACAGATCTAAACCAGTAAACAAAAACTCTCTCCTTTGCGTGCACGAACTTGCTCTCTCTCGTCATTGTCCCCGAGACGGGACAGTGTGACAGCCACCTGTAGGTATCGTAAGGGGAGGAGGACGGTGTGCGTGAGTTTTGGCAAAGACTACAGCACTGTTGCGGGGAAGGCCTTGCACATCCGTGGCCTCTGTCTTGGGGGACTGGAGCAGTCCTCACGGCTTCCGGGGACGTCTGCACTCTCTGGGCACCTGCCTTGTCCGGGTTCCGGCACCTCTTGCGCAAGGGCGCCCTGTCACGTACCCTGGGAAGGCCGTGGATCTGGCCGGTCCCGACGCACGGTGACCCCGCAGCAGGGGTTGCCGTACAGCTTACGTGCGACACAGGAGAACAAGATCTCGAGAATGGCCTTCGTCAGGACTGGCAGCACGTTTCACGGGGGATGTCACCGCGGGAGGCTGTGACTGTCCCCGTTCAGGTGCCTGCTAGGCGTCTGTAATGGGCCTAGCTGATCGTTGCCATCTCTGTTTTGAATTAAATGTATCATCCTATGCTGTTGGTCCCCTGTGGTTGCATGTGTGTGCACGTGTGTGGTCAGAGGACAGTTCGCTTCGGCCTGCAGGTACTTTCCTTGCTGTTATCTCTGCGTGAGCTTACACATTCTGTCTCAGAGGCAAACTGGCAGATTGGAAGGAAGACGGCGTTCATCATCAAAATTTAAATTTGTTTCTCATTAACAGATTCTGCCTGTAGTGCACTATGAATTAATGTGTTTTATAAATCTTATAACTGTCTTATGAAGAGCATAATTAGTCATAAGTGTTTGGGTGTTAGAAATGTTAATTTGTTCAATGTAGGCATTAAAATGTTCTGTGATTTCTTTGTTTTTACCTTCCACCGGGAGCTTTAGAGGACGTAAGTGGCTCAAGCCACCCTTGACCTCTAGGCGGCCTGCTGACCTGGCGTTGCATTGGCTGGCCTGAGTCACATGCTCCTCTGGCCCAACTGGCTGGGGCTGGAGGCTTCTGGGGTGGAGAGAGTGTGGGGGGAGGGGAGCTCAGCAGGGAGCCTCCTCCTGGCCGGTGCCCTGGGCCCGGAAGGCCTGTGACAGGGCTGAGAATGGGCGTCTGGGCTCTGGCCCCGGGGCTGGAGAGTAAGTCCCGGAGTGGAGCTGGACGTAGGCTTGAGGCTCCCAGGGCACCTGTAGGCGGCGCAGCTCTTGTTCCTCGTCTGGACGTAGGGACCGTGGCCTGAGCTAACCCTCCGGCCCCCAAATAACATTTCTTTACCAAACTGAAGAACTTTCTTCTTCAGTTTCTTTTCTTTCATAAAATGGCATATGCAATCCCTGGTTTAAAAAAAAAAGTTTAACTAAAGTGGTGTCACTAAATTTGAGAAACTGAAAATGTAGGCACAAAATTAAGGGATTAAAGAAAATTTTTGTGTTTGATTCCTCATTTTCTTCTACTAGTATTCAGTAACTGGTACCATTTTTATGTGATGCAGAAACAAGCAGAGCTAAAGAAGTTTGATTTCTACAGATTACCTTAACTTTTGAACTGATTTTTGTCCCATGAAACAACTCAAGTTCAATTCCAGCTTTACCTCCCTCTGAAGGATTCGTGAAGTGTTTGTACTTTCCAGAGGACACAGGACAGACCCCAGGTCCCAGACCACGAGGCCCTCGGAGTCTCCTCAGCTTCTCCTCACGACCCACTCCGGGCAGACACGGGCGTGTCTTTCTGCACCACCTGGTATTTCTGGCTATGTTTTTTTTGTTTTTTGAGACAGGGTCTCGCTTTGTAGTTCAGGCTGGCCCTGAGCTCACTATGGAGCCCAGGCAAGCCTCGAGCTCAGCAATCCTCCTGCCTCTGCCTCCCGAGTGCTGGGATGACAGGCTTGAGCTACCACGCCTGGCTCTGGCTACGTTTTTAATGGCTATCTAGGTAGGCATCCAATTCCTTAAAAACACTATGTAAGCAGGTACACCGTATGTTTAGAGGGATTGACAGTTTGGGGCTGAGGTAGTTAAAAGACCATAAATAAAGTATTATAAATTAGCTTTACAAACAGCTACAATACTGTGCAGAATAATATTCTTAAAAGTTTTTCGGGCCAGAGATTTAGCTCAGTGGTTCCGGCGCCTGCCTCACAAGCGCAAGGCCCTGAGTTCAATCCCGGTAACCACATACAATGCTGGGCGTGGAGACTCACGCCCACCAGCCATCAACACCACATACCACAGTGCCGGGCGTGGTGGCTCACGCCTGTCATCCCAGCACTCGGGAGGCAGAGGCAGGAGGATTGCTGAGCTCGAGGCTTGCCTGGGCTCCATAGTGAGCTCAGGGCCAGCCTGAATTACAAAGCGAGACCCTGTCTCAAAAAACAAAAACACAAAAGTTGTTTGTCATCTGTGAACACCGTTCTAGTCAGGGCTCACATGACAGGTGCAGGAGGTCAGGGTGCATCGGCCCCTGGATGCAGAGGGGACAGGCGGAGCCCTCACCGGCCTCTGCCCTTGCCCTGTGCTCCACACAGCAGCCTGGAGGAGGGCATTCTTTTCAGGCAGTGATTTAACTTTTTTTTTAAACATTTAACTTTGGCCAAGTTGTTGGTTGCTAATGAGATCTTTTCCCTTGATATCGTAATAGTCTAGTTATTGGTTCAAGGTTATTTTAAAATACTTGTTTGACAACCAGACTTTCTGGAATAGTTCTCGGTGTAACAGACGGAGAGAGGAAGGGTGGGGGAAGGGAAGCAGTGAGCAGAGGAGGGAAACAGGAGGAAGCATAGATGACCTGCCGACACTGATTGCTCCAGCCTTCACGAACTGTCTTCATGGAGATATTATTTAAAATATTTACCTGACACTTAATACGGTGCCCTCCACGAGGACTGCGTCCAGGCTTAGACGCCGCAGTGCCCTGTGCGGTGTGAGTGGGCGGAGGCGGGCGAGCCCGTGCCCTCGGGCACCGCCTGGCGTCTCAGTGAGGGTCTGCACGCCCGCCGGACCCTGAGAGGTGCTGGTTTTCAAGGAGCCGTATTGAAGGTACTAAGGCTTGGTACCCACTCCTGCTTCCCATCTTTTGGGATTTGAAGATAATTGTAAAATTGTCTTTTACTTTTAAGAACTCATTTTTCTCTAATGCGAGCTTACGGGGGCATGCGGTGTTTATCCAGTTCATGGATCATGAAAATTATTATAGTATTTAAACCTAAACCCACCACTGCCTCAGTTATGGCAGAAGGAACGCCTGTGCCCACCGACACCTCTCTCGGTGGCCGCCGCGGGCGGCTCCTGCCGACTCCGCGCAGCCCTCCGGCCCCAGGTCCGCGGGCGCGAGGCGCGGTGAGAACAGGGTTCGTGCGAGGCTCTGCTCAGCACCCCAAGGGATTCGTTTGCCTGGAACACAGTCTTCGTGAGACCTGGGAATCGACTAGAATAAGCTTCTGTTGTCGTTTGGTGTCCAAGCTCGAAACCGCGGAAGCCGGCACGATCCGGTGGGAGAGCGGCTACTCGGAGCGGGGTTGGCTTCATGTCCCACGGCGATGATCGTGGCTTTACCTGCTGCAGTGCAGATCGAAAGGTAGAACTTCTTTTTCTTTTGTTTTTAGCTTTTTGAGACAAGCTCTTGCTTTGTAGTTCAGGCTGGCCCTGAGCTCACTGTGTAGCCCAGGCAGGCCTCAGACTCACAGCGATCCTCCTGCCTCTGCCTCCCGAGGGCCGGGGTGACAGGCGTGAACCTCCACGCCCGGCTAGAACTCTGTCTTCTATCCTGACCTAAGCTGTTTTCATGCTGCCCTAAAGGCTGGGTAACCGTGAGACAGAACAAGAAATGGCAGGCGAATAGAGGGCCAGTTTGAAATGACTAAGGTAACTCCAGAAATCCAAGGAAGTAATTGCTTTCCGGGTGCCACAGTCTGCACACCTGGGCGTGATGGCGAGGGGTCTGCGGCTTCTCTGTTCTCTGAAAGCCGGTTTCAGCCGCAGAGTCGGGGACAGCATGGAAAATGCCCGGGAGCCCAGCGGGTTCGGTGCAGAGGAACCTTCTGCCTGCAGCCGCAGCAGGACCACGAAGTTAACGGCATTGCGTGGCACGTGAACTGTGTCTTTCCACTGCAGCGGTTCTGATCCACTCGGAGGCATCTGTTCCACTCACACTCTAAGGCAGCTGCAAATGGAAGAAATGGTTTGTTCATGTACTGGCTGATCTCTAAGCTGTGTGGGTAACTTTGTTCCCGAGGGTTGAGATAGCAGAAGGCAGGAGCCACGGTAGCTCTGGTAGAACAAAAGTGCAGATTTTGTTTCTGTTCTGTGGCCTGGTGTGAGCTAAAAGTCTGTTGACAGCAGCCTTGCTTGATAGCAAAATTCTTTCTGTACTTTAACTTTTGAAATCTAATTTTTTATAAAAGCCTAGGGTAAATGCCTTTTACTAGCATTGTGCAAGCATGTATTAATGATATGGCTGTGGAGAGGGAAGTTCTTTATAAAATTATTCCTAGGATTGAGATGGCTATATTGGAAAGGACCTGGTGAGTGAAGTCTAGTGGCGCTGTTATTAAAGTTCCTATTCAGGTACGGATGCTATGCCTGTGTGGTATGTGTCGTGCAGGCTAGGAATTCCTCGGAATTTATTACATGGGGTGTGTCGTGCAGGTAGGAACCCTTCGGAATTTAGGGACCTGTTTGTAACAAGCGCACTGCAGAGTTAGAGTGTCACCACCTCCTGTACCTTTGAGCGTCTTCATTTAAAGGGGTCCCAGTCCTTGCACAGAAATCCATTTAATCCGATTCCCTTCCCAGTCCCGATTGCACTTCCAGAGAAGGCAGGTGTTCGGACTCTTGGGGACAGCGGAGGGAGAGGAGAACGTGCCGTAGAAGCCGGGAGCTGTGCAGCAGCCCCTCGGAGCGGAGCAGCGGCCAGCGGAGCATGCGAGGGCCTGGCCTCCGCGCAAGGGAGGGAGAGGGCGAGAGCCGAATCAGGAGAGTTTATCGAAAATAAAGTTTGGAAAGGGCAAATGCTTTTCGTTTGCCTCAAGTGGGGAGAGAGTTCTTCTCAGTATCTCTTACACCACAGACTCTCCTTATCGGTCCGGGGTAACAGACCAGAAGGGTTACAGACTAATAAAACAGTGATCGGTCAGCTTGTGACGTGCCATAATCACAATGAAATGCTTTAGAAGAAACGATGTAGGAATTACCCAGGATGAGTTACAGTGCTTCCCCATGAGAGACATATGTAAATGGACATAGGTGCATGCCTCATGGTAGGTGAAAGTGGGACAGGACCCAGGACCGTCCCCAGGGAGCAGCTAGCACGCTGGGGGTCGCCC
>PVIC010054077.1:0-11649 GCA_004025085.1 Thryonomys swinderianus
CTGGCCCTGAGCTCACTATGGTGCCCAGGCAAGCTGCCGCGAACTCAGCAATCCTCCTGTCTCTGCCTCCCGAGTGCTGGGATTACAGGCGTGAGCCACCACGCCCAGCATTATATGTGGTAACCGGGGATCGAACTCAGGTCCTTACGCTTGCGAGGCAGGCGCCGGAACCACTGAGCTAACCCTCCGGCCCTAGTTTGCCTAGGTTTTAAATGGTCACGTTGTTTCCGTAGTTTACTTAATTTAATTTTTCTTCATTCTCCATATTTGTGTGCTTTATGGATTTTGCTGTTTCAAAGATATTTGCAGTGACAGTTTCCGACTGTCCCCTCTAATTAGGAATTCTGAAGATTGGGCTCAAGTGGTACCACGCCAACCTTGGATGCACAAGGGCCTGAGTTTGATCCCCAGTACTGTTAAAAAAAAAGAAAAAAAAAAAAAAAGAATTCTGAAGATTGGGTGGGACGGGGATTCAACTCACTGCCCCTGCCTGGCAAAGGCAAGGTCCTGAAGTATATTGCTGCCAAAGCGAGCACAGGCAAGGTCCTGAAGTAATGCAAAAAAAAAAAAAAAAAAAAAAAAATCTGAGGATTCTGTATTTTTGTCCTTCACATCCTAGAGACTATATGTGGTACCTCATTATGTGGAAAGAGTCGTGTGGCTTGCTTTCACAGGATCCAGCTGATGCTGACCTCAGAGCAAGTAATTTTAGCTGTTTCAAGGAAAAGCACTTAAAATTTTAAAATTCTAAGCAGTGCTTTTCCTTGAAACAGCTTTAAACATGTATTTTGCAGTACATCTCAGTTTTTGGTTTTTTTTTTTGCTTTTGAGACAGGGTCTCGCTTTGTAGTTCATGCTGGCCCTGAGCTCACTATGGTGCCCAGGCAAACCTCAAACTCAGCCATCCTCCTGTCTCTGCCTCCCGAGTGCTGGGATTACAGGCGTGAGCCACCACGTCTGGCATTTACATCTCAGTTTTAAAAGCCTGATAGCCTCAGGGACTAGCCAGGCAGTACTGTGTGGACCCTCTGTGTGAGACAGATTTACAAACCTTAGATACCTACTGCTGTCTGCTCAGTGTCCAGCTGATACTAAAATTCTTAATGCTAAAGCCAGGTTTTTCAGATAGTCAATTCAGGTGGTGGAAGAGCAGGAAGGAGGAGACCTCTGTGTTCAGGGACTTGACGCTGTGGCGTGTGCTGCTGGCCTGGCCTGGTGGATGAAAGGCTCCAGAAAGGACCTGCTCACCTGTCCCCTCCTGGGACTGGCTCTTTGCCGGGTGCATCCCCTGGTCACTGAGTACATGCTCAGCCCTCCAACCAAAACAAAGGCAGAAAATTTAAATTTTAGATTTAAACATTTTAATTAGATTAAAACATTGTAATTTCCATGCTGTAAAACACCACACATAAAGTTCTGAGGTAAGTAGCCAACAGGAATGGGAGATTGCTTGCCTGAAAGAGGCTCAGTATTCATGCTAGAAATCTTCCTGATGTGCAAGACATTCCAGTAGGACTGAGCAAAGCAAATAGATAGGAAATATGTAAATGTTTTGTTTTGTTTTTTTGAGACAGGGTCTCACTTTTGTAGTTCACGCTGGCCCTGAGCTCACTATATAGCCCAGGCAAGTCTTGAACTCAGCAGTCTTCCTGCCTCTGCCCCCCAAGTTGCCTCTGTCCCCCCAAGTGCTGGGATTACAGGCCTGAACCACCAAGTCTGGCTATGTAAACATTTTTAAATTAAATAAATGGAAGTTTTAAAAGAGAACTATTTTTCCTAACCAAATTACTCAAGCTTCCACTCAGTGAATATCTTCAGGGTCCTTATGATGTAAGAACTACTGTGCAGATGAAGAAGTTGTGTGGAGAAGTCGGGTGCCGCAGCCAAGCGCCGTGGACTGTTAACTGAGGCAGTCTCTGGAGCTGTGCTCCTCACCTTGGCCCTGAATGTTGTCATAGTTACAGAGGGGGGTCCATTCCTGGGAACCCAAAGAATGAACTGCCCCAGGGAGTGAGTGGGGCTGTTGGGTTGGTGAGCTCTGACAGTAGTTGAGTGCTCCTGATCCGAGGTGCTTGGGACCAGAATGGTTGCACTGGCTGAGCATCCCTAATCTGAAATCCAAAATACTCTAAAACCTAAAGCTTTTTTTTTCTTTTTGTGGTACTGAGGATCAAACTCAGAACCTTGTGCTTGCTAAGCAGGTGCACAGCGCCCCTAAGGTACATTCCCAGACCACCCTAAAACTCTTCTAAGTGGTGTCGTTTCTCAGAAAATATCCAATGTTGGGCCGGAGATTTAGCTCAGTGTTTCTGGCGCCTGCCTCGCAAGTGTAAGGTCCTGAGTTCGATCCCGGTAACCATGTACAATAATGCTGGGTGTGGAGACTCACGCCCACCAGCAATCAGTACCACATACCACAGTGCTGGGCATGGTGCCTCACGCCTGTCATCCCAGCACTCAAGAGGCAGAGGCAGGAGGATTGCTGAGTTCAAGGCTTGCCTGGGCTACATAGAGAGCTCAGGGCCAGCCTGAACTGCAAAGTGAGACCCTGTCTCAAAAACAAACAAACAAACAAAATTTCCAGAATGTGCCCTCTCTGCTCCTTAAACTTCTTCCTAGGTGATCCACAGGTTTCTTGTTTTATGCTAAAAACTAGCCGAGACTCTCAAGGCCACGAGTTTTTGTTTCTCTTTGAATAATTCCCTTGGGAGCTAGGGAGAGGCTTAGGGCAGAGTGCAAGGCAGCTTCCTAGTAAGGGGGGGGCAAGCCCCCCTCACCTGACCCAGGGCAGCTCCCAGAGAGGGCAGACCCCTGGTTTGTCAGGGCAGTGCCCTGGCCCGGGCAGCTTCCCACATAAAGGGCACCATGTTACATGTACTAGGTATTTTCTACCCAGTCCCCCATGCACGTTTTGTATGGTTATGGGAGGGAAGAACAGAAACTCTGGTGAAGGACTTGCTTGGGTCCCAGTAGCCGGTGGGTACGAGACTGAGGTAACACGTGTGTGACGTGTTAGGACATGGTGACCTTCAGGGACGTGGCTGTGGTCTTCAGTGAGGACGAGCTGGGGCTGCTGGACTCTGCCCAGAGGAAGCTGTACCGGGACGTGATGCTGGAGAACTTCAGGAACCTGCTGTCCGTGGGTGAGGACGGCTCGTGGGGTAACTCGGCCTCATCTCCTTGAAGAGCATTTCTCAGTCTGGGTGCTGTTAAGTTGGCAGTATTTGGGGCTGGTTCACCATTGGTTGAAAGGTCTGGCCTGTGCCTTTGAGGCTGTTTAGTGGCGTCCATGGCCTCTGCCCTGGGTAGTGCCCCACAGTGCAACTCCTCAGAGGACAGACACCTTTCTAGTCTGCTTGGAGTACAAAGAGTTGCTGATCTTTGTTCCAAGGCAAACTTTGTAAATAAACAACAAGTGAACAGTAGCACTTGGCTGCTCCGGAGTCCCTATTTCTTATCTCTTTTGTAAACCTTAATCCATTGGTGGGTCATGAAATTTAGTAATCAGCATTTCTGTAGTGAAGCAGCAGCAATGTCAGTGCTCCTTCGGAAGAGCACTGGGTGTCGTCCTAGTAACTAGGGGATTGTAGTGAAAGGCGTGAGACCTGAAGAGATGAGGTGATAGCACGGAATCTCTTATTCCAGGACTCAGTCTTTCTAATGACACTCAATGTATTTCTTACGTTTGGTAGCTATTACTCTGTGGGGCAAGATGGGACCTTATATTATGGAAAGCGAGCCAGCATTTTTCAGTACTCTTTGCCTTTAACATTTTTCCTATACATCTTGTTTTCTTACAGGACATCAGCCCTTCAAACCAGATGTGATATCCCAGTTGGAGAGAGAGGAAAAGCTTTGGATGACAGAAATCCAAGCCCGGAGAGGTAGGCATTCGTGAAGGCGAGAGCTGGCCTCTGGAGCCAGGGTAGGTCACAGCCTGGTTGTTCCGCCTCTACTCAGAGTGACTACTCCTCTGCCTGCCAAACAGGGACCTTTGACAGTCAGATGTGGCCACGCCTTCTCCTCTACTTCCCACCGCGTTCTCTAAGCCCAGCCTTTCTAAGGGGTGTGGAAGGTCACATGAGTTGTGTTCATCCCCTTGGCTTTACCATTCCACATTTCTTCCTGTCATTTCCACTTCATCTCTTTACCCTGAAATATGGTAATTGTATTTCTGTGTCAGGGCCTTTCCTTCTCTTCTCTGCCTGGAATCCAAACGTCCAGCCCTTACTTCATTCGTATGTCTGCTCAGACATCATTTCATGAGAGGTCTGCTTCGACCAGTCTGCTGAAAATGCTATCTTCCTTTCACTCTCTGCCCTTAAGTTGCCTTAGTTAATGTCGGAGCTGTGTAACACCAGACTTAGCAGCATGTTACATCTTTTTAGTTGTGGTAAAATATATAACCTATAATTTTATATTTTAAACAATTTCAAGTATCCAGTGGTATTTTTTTTTTTAATTGAGACAGGGTCTCGCTTTGTAGTTCATGCTGGCCCTAAACTCACTATGTAGCACAGGTTAGCCTCAAACTCAGCAATCCTCCTGCCTCTGCCTCCCGAGTGCTGGGATTACAGGCGTGAGCCACCACGCCCAGCATTGTTGTGTGTGGTACTGATTGCTGATGGGTGTGAGTTACCATGCCCGGCATTGTTGTATGTGGTTACCAGGGATGAACCAGGGACCTTGCGCTTGCTGGGCAGGTGCTGGAACCACTGAGCTAAATCTCTGGCCCCAGTGGTATTAATTTCATGTTGTGCTATACTTGTTAAATCTTGAGGAGGTAATTTTAATCATTAAATAATGTTCTTTATGTCTTAAAAGAATTTTTTTTAACTTACTGCCCATTTTATCTTATATTAAGACAGCTTCCCTGGCTTGTTTTTTGTTATTGTTGAGCATGGGATATCTTCTTTCATTTTTTTCACTATAAACCTATTTGTGTCCTTAGATTGAAACATATTTTTGGTTCTTAGTTTTTATGGTATTTTAGTTATTTTATTTTTTTAAGTTAGTACATGATTGCAGAACATAATATTTACATTCCTCCTGTGAAGTATGTAATGAATTTTCTTTTTCATCTTCTTTTCCTCCCCTCCACATTTAAGACAGACCTATCTCCCTATTCCCTATTATCTTTTATTTTGTTTTTTTATTTATAATTTGCATTCTCATATCAGACAAACATGCAATAATTAAGTTTTCATGATTCTTAGTTTTTAAATCCATCTCTGGGGCAAAAGCACACAGGTGCTGTGAGAAGCAAATGATTAAATAAAAATATTGAGATTAGTGAAAGGTGCAGCTGTGGCCCTTCCCCTTCCCAAACAAACTGCATAGCCTTGAGACAGCTCCTCACCCAGGCTGCCTCTCTTCTTCTGTTCTCCTAAACTGATACTCTAAATAAAAGCAGAGAGCCCTTGCCTTCAGCGGCCCACCTGGAGTCTCCCTGATGCTGAGGCCGTGGGCTGAGGTAGTGAGCGAGCCTTTCTGGCCTCTGCAGTGACGGAACCAAGTCTCATCTCCTAGTAATGTTTCACTCTGTACACTGCCACAGTCACACACTGAGACAACTATTGATAGTTTTGTATTTTGTTGTCACAGCTTTTTTGTCCCTTCTTTAATTTTTTTTTTTTTTTTTTTTGAGACAGGGTCTTGCTTTGTAGTTCAGTCTGGCCCTGAGCTCACTATGTAGCCCAGGCAAGCATTGAACTCAGCAGTCCTCCTGTCTCTGCCTCCCGAGTGCTGGGATTACAGGGATTACAGGCGTGAGCCACCATACCCAGCATAGTATGTGGTTACCAGGGATTGAACTCAGGACCTTGAGCTTCCGAGGCATGCACTGGAACCACTGAGCTAAATCTCTGGCCCCTTCTTTAATGTTTTTAATTTTTTTTGTAGAGCAGACTTCGATCTTGCTTGCTTTCTCTAGCTGGTTTGTTGTCAGGAAGATTACATAAAGCACCATAAAGTTAACTTCAGTCACAATCAGCAGCACTTATACATCTTTGCTCCCTTTTTTATGTTACCGATGACAACAGATGGCATCTTTATGTATCATGTACCCATTCACAGACATAAAATTTGGTGTGCTTTAATGTTATAAATCCTACAACAAAAGTTTAGCTGAAACAGTCAAACCAGGTTTTGTATTTGCCTGAAGATTTAGCTTTAGTGTAGAACTTTATTTTCATAAGGCTTTGAGTTACCATTTAGTGTCCTTTCAACTTGAAGGATTTCTTTTTTTTTTTTCTGAGACAGGGTTTTGCTTTATAGTTCAGGCTGGCCCTGAACTCACTTTGTAGTCCAGGCCAACCTCGAACTCACAGTAGTCCTCCTGCCTCTGGCTCCCAAGCACTGAGATTACAGGCATGAGCCACCACTCCTGGCATTGTGGTACATGGTTACTGGGAATTTAACTTGGGACCTTGCTTGCCAGCTACACGCTGGAACCATGGAGCTAAATCCCTGACTCTTTTTTGCCATTTCTTAGAGATCAGGTCTGTAATTTCTATTCTCTTTATTCTTCCAGGAAACAGGAATCAAAACAAAATGGGGATTCTTCACGAAGCAGGGTTGAAGTGCCTTTCACTGGGAGAGTTTTCACGTTGGCAAATCAAGCGATATCTTCTAAACAAACTAACCCAAAGTCCAGACTCCATAATAAATATTCAAGGAAAGAGGTCTCAGTTTCCCAGGCAGTGTGATTCCTCCTACTGCGAGGGAGCAGAAGAACCTTGTCAGGCATCAGTAGAGGACAGCTGTCTTGTGAGTCTACCAGGGGATCATTCCAATGTTATTGAAAATCAAGACTTTCCAACTGAAAGATCTCAGGGTCCGTGGAGTAAAATATATCTCCGTGAGACACAGAGCCATCAGAAACGTTACAAGCCAACTCAGATGAAAAACAAATTATGTATCTTTGCTCCATGTGTTGACATTTTAAGTTGTATTTCCCACCCCCAAGATGATCCCATAGTGCATAAAATGGATGAAGTTCACAGCAATAGCCCTTGGGGTAAAGATGTCCAAAAGGTGTCAGCTGTTACCCAGCCCTGTATTTACACAGGACAGAGAAACTACCAGTGTGATGCATGTGCAGCAGCCTTTAGTGACAGCTATAATCTTGGACTTCACCAGCAGGAGCACTTGGGAGAGAAGTCCCGTCTGTGCAGTACATCTGAGGAGGACGCCAGTTACAGCCTGAGTATTCCTGTTCAACCAAACGTTCGCATGGGGAAAAAGCGCTATTGGTGTCATGAATGTGGCAAGGGTTTCAGTCAGAGCTCCAACCTGCAGACTCATCAGAGAGTCCACACAGGGGAGAAGCCCTATACGTGCCCCGAATGTGGTAAGAGCTTTAATCAGAGCTCACATCTGTATGCGCATTTACCTATCCACACAGGAGAGAAGCCCTACAGATGCGACAGTTGTGGAAAGGGCTTCAGTCGTAGCACTGATCTTAACATCCATTGCAGAGTTCACACTGGAGAGAAACCGTATAAATGTGAAGTGTGTGGGAAAGGCTTCACTCAGAGATCCCATCTTCAGGCCCATGAAAGGATCCATACTGGAGAGAAGCCATATAAATGTGGTGATTGTGGTAAACGCTTCAGCTGTAGTTCAAATCTTCATACTCACCAGAGAGTCCACACGGAGGAAAAGCCATACAAATGTGATGAGTGTGGGAAGTGCTTCAGTTTGAGTTTTAATCTTCATAGCCATCAACGAGTGCACACAGGAGAGAAGCCGTACAAATGTGAAGAGTGTGGGAAGGGTTTTAGTTCAGCCTCCAGTTTCCAGAGCCATCAGAGGGTCCACACGGGAGAGAAGCCCTTTCGATGCAACGTGTGTGGGAAGGGCTTCAGTCAGAGTTCGTATTTTCAAGCCCATCAGAGAGTCCACACTGGAGAAAAACCATACAAATGTGAAGTGTGTGGGAAGCGCTTCAATTGGAGCCTGAACCTCCACAATCATCAGCGAGTCCACACCGGAGAGAAACCCTATAAGTGTGAGGAATGTGGTAAAGGTTTCAGTCAGGCCTCAAATCTTCAAGCTCATCAGAGTGTTCACACTGGGGAAAAACCGTTCAAGTGTGATGCTTGCCAGAAGCGGTTCAGCCAGGCCTCTCACCTTCAGGCCCACCAGCGGGTCCACACTGGCGAGAAACCCTATAAATGTGATACATGCGGGAAGGCCTTCAGCCAGAGGTCAAATCTTCAAGTCCACCAGATTATCCACACTGGGGAGAAACCATTTAAGTGTGAGGAGTGTGGGAAAGAATTCAGCTGGAGCGCAGGCCTCAGTGCTCATCAGAGGGTCCACACCGGGGAGAAGCCCTACACGTGTCAGCAGTGCGGGAAAGGGTTCAGTCAGGCCTCGCACTTCCACACACACCAGAGGGTCCACACTGGAGAGAGGCCTTACATTTGTGACATATGCTGTAAGGGTTTCAGTCAGAGGTCCCATCTCGTCTACCATCAGAGAGTCCACACTGGAGGGAACCTGTAAAATTCGAGGTGTGAAGTACCCTTGACCTCACGTCCTCGTCTCCTTTAGAAGGTCCTGGCTGACCGCGGCAAACCCTTCAGAACTCCGAAGCTCCTTAAATGTTGTCCTCTAATGTCTCAAATCTCAGATTTAATGTAAGATGAGACTCTGTTCTATAAAAGTGATCAATGTTTATGCCACACTTCTCAGGATGTGATACGGCTGGAGAATCTTAATTTTCTTCAGAATGTACCAGGAGAGAGGCCTTGTAAATTAAGATTATGGGCAGGACTTTAATGAAAGTTTGATTGACAGCACTGAAATTGGACATTCGTTTAATGTTTATAAGATATAACTGTATTCCTCAAAAATTTTCACAAAAAAAAGTGTAACTTCCCCTAGGGAATGTTTTCTCACTGTGTCTCTACCATGCAGAGTTCCAACTGGCTCATAATGGGGCCCAGCAGGTTCTGAAAAAAGTGAAGAAAATATAATTAGGACCTATATATAAAAATGCCAGTCAGTTCCCTACCTTATACTCATTTATATGCATAAGGAATCCTGAAAGTAATCTTAACAGTTTCAGGAAACAGTAAAATTTTAAAAATATTCCTGGGCTGGAGGGTTAGCTCAGTGGTTCCGGCGCCTGCCTCACAAGCACAAGGTCCTGAGTTCGATCCCCTGAAACCACATACAATGCTGGGCATGGTGGCTCACGCCTGTCATCCCAGCACTCGGGAGGCAGAGAAAGGATTGCTGAGGTTGAAGCTTGCCTGGGCTACATAGTGAGCTGAGAGCCTGTCTCAAAAAAACAAAAACAAAAACAAAAAACCACTCCTTAGTGAACTTCAGAAAGTAGGTATAAAAAAATTAGTATTGCCATCCACAGTTGAATTTGGACAAAAAGATCACTTCAGTCCATAGTCTGTTCTTTGTACAGTATCAGATTGTGTATAGTGTAATTTTTAATATTGTTTGTACTTTACTCTTATTAATAATGTGCCACTACAATTTATATGCTTAGTATTTGGGTGCCCTAATTGATTACTGTAACTGAAAATTAAGTTAAAAGTGTTTACTGAGGGGCCGGAGGGTTAGCTCAGTGGTTCTGGCACCTGCCTCACAAGTGCAAGGTCCTGAGTTCGATCCCCAGTAACCACATACAATGCTGGGCATGGAGACTCACGCCCACCAGCAGTCAATACCACATACCACAGTGCCGGGCGTGGTGTGGCAGAGACCTGAGGATTGCTGAGTTTGAGGTTTGCCTGGGCTATATAGTGAGCTCAGAGCCAGCCTGAGCTGCAAAGCGAGACCCTTACTGATAAAGTTTCTTAGTAAATTTAGTTCAGTTTTTTAAAAATTATTTTTCGCTCAAGCTTAGGTCAGTTCTCTTTGTGTAGTTCTTCATCTAGAATTTATACATATATTGACTGTCTCAGTCTGTTAGGGACCATTTCTTAAGGGTTCCCCCTACCTCAATGTGTGTGTACTGTTCTCTCTCTTTTTCTCTCTCTCTCTCTCTCTCTCTCTCTCTCTCTATATATATATATATATATAGATATAGATATATATATATAGATATAGATACACACACTCTCTTCGTTGAGACCACCCCCCCCCCTTGTTGACACACGCAGGCCCTGAACTCGTCAGTAATCCTGCCTTAGATTCCCAAAGGCTAGGATTACAGGTGTGAGCCACCACACCTGGTATTTTATTTTGGTGGTAGTGGGGATTGAACTCAGGGCCCCTTTGTATTTCCAGGGTAGGTGCGGTACCACTTGAGCTATAGGTCCCTGTGAGCCACTGCCACGTGCCCAGCACTGGCTGGTGGGTGTGAGTCACCACACCCACTAATGTGGCCGGGATCGAACCAGGGATCTTGCACTTGCTAGGCAGGTGCTGGAACCACTGAGCTATATCTCCGGCTCATAGCAGGAAGTTTTTTAAGGACCTTAGTTTTGTCAAATTCCTCATGCCTGTTCTTCCTCTCCTTAAAAATGGGGGTTGAGGCACACCAGAAACTTGTTGAATTTTAATGGATTAGAGTTTAAATGAACAGCCTGAGCTTTTGGAAGGTTAGTGAACATGTATCAACATCTTTTGACCTGGCAGTCTCAGCACTAGAAGTGTTTCTCAGGAGATTGTACCAAAGATGAGAAAGATCATATACGAGGATATTCTGAAATTTTTAAAAGGAGAAATAGTAAAAGATTTGACTAAATACTGCTATGTTCTAATATACAGCCATTAAGTAGATCTATACTGAGAGGAAAAGAACTTACTCTAAGAAAATTAGGTTAGAGTCTTGGTAGTGTGATCTAATTAATAGAAATCTACCTAAAGATGACCATATGCATAAAGATAATGTACAGAAGGACATCTAATACTCTGGCAGGAAGTATTGTGTACTTGTTTATCAAAAAGTTACAGGTGGGCATGGTGTCTCAGGCCAGTAATCCCAGCACTTGGGAGGCAGAGCCAGGAGGATTGCTGTGAGTTCAAGGCTTGCCTGGCCTACATAGTGAGTTCAGGGTCAGCCTGAACTACAAAGCGAGACCCTGTCTCAAAAAATAAAATAAAGGGCCGGAGGGTTAGCTCAGTGGTTCCGGCCCCTGCCTCGCAAGCACTAGGACCTGAGTTCGATCCCCGGTTACCACATATAATGCTGGGCGTGGTGGCTCACGCCTGTAATCCCACCACTCGGGAGGCAGGGACAGGAGGATTGCTGAGTTCGCGGTGGCTTGCCTGGGCACCATAGTGAGCTCAGGGCCAGCCTGAACTACAAAGCGAGACCCTGTCTCCAAAAAAAGCAAAAAATAAAATAAAAAGTTACATAGTGACATCAATTTTATCAAAGCAATTAAATTGAAATGTTATAAATGGAAATCTGTCTTATCACATTAAATGGCATATAAGCCTCTTAAAGATGTACTCAAGAGGACACTTGAGAATAGCAAACTTAGCATTCATCAGGAGACTTTAGGGAGCAAAGAAAGGGGACGTAACTAGAACCTCTCTTGTTAAGTTAGTCTCCTGTAAGCCTGACAGCCCAAGGCAAATAAATAGAAACAAGACTTACAGGTGCCAGGGATTTAGTTTGGTGGTTCTGGCACCTGCCTGGCAAACACAAGGTCCCAAGTTTGATTCCCAGTA
>PVIC010054078.1:0-11644 GCA_004025085.1 Thryonomys swinderianus
GGGTCTCGCTTTGTAGTTCAGGCTGGCCCTGAGCTCACTATGTAGTCCAGGCAAGCCTCAAACTCAGCAATCCTCCTGCCTCAGCCTTGAGTGTGCTGGGATTATAGGCGTGAGCCACTACACCCAGCACCCCAGCACGCAAACACTTCTCTTATCATAACAACTCATTAACCAATTATTCCCTAGAGAAATACACTGGATAAGAAGCAATTCTAAAGTGTAACAACCTAAAACCAGTTAGACCACTTTCTTTCCCCCAATAATACATATTTGGATATATTTTGTGACTCGGGTCAAATCCAAATTTTAACACCGAGTGACTAACATTTATAAGCACCAGTAATGATAGTATTGAACTTTATTTATGCTTGAATATCAAATTATACGAATGGAAAAACTGAAAGCCTACCTCATGAGTAAAAAATACACAAAGTACTGAATATGTAAAAGAAACAGGAAATACTCTTATCTGCAAGATCTGTAGCAACTTGCAACTTTTTAAAAGTCACATTTTTGTGGGCACAAATTCACCAACTAAATATAATCTAATTAACATACTTCTACACAGTCTAAACTGAAAACCTTATTCCAGAAAAAGAAAGTGGTTCAAAGCACAAGACTAAAACCATCAACTACATCAGAATCTATTGTTTTTTTAAAAACCAAGAAAGGCTGAGCATGGTGGCATATGTCTTTAATCCCCACTACTTGGAAGGCCCCTGAGACAGGAAGATCACCCATTCAGGGCCAGCTTGGGCCACTAAGAGAGACCCTGCCTCAAAATAAAAGGGCAAGAGATGTGGATCACTGGTAGAGCACTTGACAGGCCTATGCCAGGCCTTCGTTAAATCCCCACTGCTGGCAAAGTGTAAAAACAGCAGTTCTCTTTGCATAACAATTATGTGCCTTGGTTTGCTTTAACACTGGTACTCATGGACTGTGACTACAAAAATGGTCCAATTTCAGGCCAGAGATTTAGCTCAGTGGTTCCAGCGCCTGCCTCACAAGCGCAAGGTCCTGAGTTCAATCTCTGTAACCACATACAATGCTGGGCGTGGTGACTCACGCCCACCAGCAATCAATACCACATATCACATACCACAGTGCCAGGTGTGGTGGCTCACGCCTGTAATCCCAGCACTCAGGAGGCAGAGACAGGAAGATTGCTGAGTTTGAGGCTTGCCTGGGCTACATAGTGAGCTCAGGGCCAGCCTGAACTACAAAGTGAGACCCTGTCTCAAAAAAAAAAAAAAAAAAGGTCCAATTTCATGTACTGACGTCATAAATTTGAAAACAAACAACTATTACAAAAGCTAAGAGTATTCAACCTTTGTTATGACATTATATGCCCAAGCAGACAAGAAAAAGAGACATGGTAGTCAAGGAATTCATCAATTTTTTTCACTGCCCATTATATGAAACATGAGAAGTACATAAGACAAAAGCCCAGCATCCAACAAATTTAAAATTTAACGGTGGAGAAGGAGGTAAGAAGTGAGTATGGGCCAGGCTTAGTGATGCACATCCTGTAATCCTAACTACCTCAGAGGTTGAGGCAGGAGGATCATAAATTCCAAACCAGCCTGGGCAACTTAGCAAAAGATCTTGTCTCAAAAGAAAAAAATAATAATAAAATTTAAAAAGACTTGGGGATATAGCTCAGTGGCAGAGTACTTGCTCAGCATGCACAAGGACTTAGGCTCAATCCCTAGTTCTGCAAAAATAAATTCACAAAAGCAACACATTCAGAGAAGGAGAAGGTAATAAGACCTAGGCAGGTCTTGAACTCATACTCCCACTGCCTCAGATTCCTAACTAGCTGAGAATATGGGCATGTACCATCATTCTGACATTTATTCAGATCTTAGATATCTACCTATCCATCTATCTGTATTCATCTGTCTATCTATCTGGGTTCTGACTATGTAATTCTGGCTGGCCTTGAACTCACTTTGTAACCCAGGCTGGCCTGGAGCTAGAGGTGATTTTCCTACCTAAGCCTCCCAAATGCTTAAATTTATCATATCATATCCCATTCTCAAATTTATCAGCAATAATAATAGCACTATGAGGCCTGCATCACCATGCCCAGTTTAGAACTTTGTTATACTTCTCTAAATATATTATCAATTCATACACTATTATGTATTAAATACTGTTAAGTCTATATCAATGAATAAATGAAGTACAATCTAATGAATAGTCAACTATTTTCGTTACAGTTCAGTGGTAAGTGTAAAAAGAGGCTACACAAACCTTCAGTTTATCAGTCTGTACTTTCGTTTATTAAATGATATAATCTTCATTAATGCCACCATAAAATGTTATATAGTAGCTGAATATAGCCCTAGCAGCGATTTAGTCCTCTATTTAATAAATATATTTAAGTTATTGGAGTATTAACTTTATTAATAGTTCCTCATAAATACATACTAGTACTTCTCAAATTTATCAGCAATATTAGTAGCACTATGAGTAGTATTACTCTAAATACAGGACAAACTAGACACACTACTGAACAATACTTATTTTATAAAGGATGTGGATCAAATAAACTGAATTAAAACAATAAAAGCAAATACATTTTCTCAGAATTAAAAAAATAACCTTACCAGACTTTAAAAACTTGTAATATATTAAATTCTGAAACAAATCCAAGAAATATTAATGCTATATGTGACTCTTCTCCTTAAAAAGAAATTTATGCAAAAATAACATGTCTTACTAGCTAATTCAGTACTATCTAACTAAGACATCTGAAGACAATTTTATTGCTCTTCAGACAATAAAATTTTTTAAAGCATTAAGCAAAATTTTAACATCAGTATAAAAACATTTAAAGAAAATAAAAATTAAGAGTACTGGGCATGGTGGCATGTACCTGTAATATTGCTCTTGGGAGGCTGACATAGGAGGATCACTACAAGTTTGAGGACAACCTTACAAGATCAGCCTGAACTCTATAGCAAGACCCTGGCACAAAAGACAAAAAGTGGAAGGGGAGGGGAGACAAAAAAGAAAAGAAAGACAAGACAAAACAAGACAAGGAGGGGAAGGGAGGGGAGGGAAGGGAAGCTAAAAGGGAAGGTGGCACTGTCATTAAGCAAAGATAGAAACAAGAAGAGAAAAGAAAAAAAAAAAGACAAAGAATTCAGGTGCAGAAACAATGCTCAAAGAATTCACTAAAAATTGAACCACCTAGGGCTGGAGATGTAGCCTGGTGGCGCTGTACTTGCCTGGCAAGCACAAGGTCCTGACTTGTATTCCCAGTACTGGAAACAAAATAAATATCCATACAAATTAACCATTATAAAATATGAGGTCCCATCTGCTCTGCGTGAAGTGTAATGAGTTTATATCACATTTCTCCATGCAAACAAAATGAAACAAAAGATTTTTGTTGGTGCAATTTACTATGACTATTTTCAGGCCTAGTATATTTTTGTACCTCATCTCAAATTAGAATTGGGATGCTATCATCCTCAACTGTTCAGTTACTGGCAAGAACACAGCTCTATGTCTAACAAAACTTTTACATTCAACTAGTCTTTTAAGTGGTGCTCTTTAGATCTAAGACCATCCATATAAATCAATACTTATAGGATACATAGTACACTGATATATAGTGGATCAAAATTCTTCTCTAGTATGAGAATAAGTCTTAGTACTTATGACTAAACTCCGTTGTTAAATAGATTAATTGATATTGTATGTACAGGTATACATACCCATACATACATACATATATACATACACACATATATATATTTTTTAGGCAATTAGTATTCCAAAATTGACTACACAAAAAATGCTATTTTTCTACCACTCTAATAGAGATATGTTCAACATTAAATGTATTCCTAAAATAGTAATCAAAAAACTGTCTCCTTTAAAACAAAGTTGGTTTGTCCTTTATTTCCATTTCTGCATTTAATATCAGGTTCCATGTGATATCAGTATTTCTTAGGAAGGGAAAGCTGAAATATGCTAAGAAAGAGAAGGTTTCTACCATCAGATTCAGGACTAGGAACAATTTTTAAAAGTGAAAAGTTAAAGATAGTTGTCTAGTGCCGGAGATATAGCTCAGTGATTCAGGTGCCTGCCTAGCAAGTGCAAGGTCCCCTGGTTCAATCCCTGGTAGCCACATACAACAATACCAGGCATGGTGGCTCACACCCACCAGCAATCAGTACTACATACCACAAATGCCAGGCTTGGTGGCTCAAACCTGTCATCCCATAACTCGGGAGGCAAAGGCAGGAGGATTGCTGAGTTCGAGGCTTGCCTGAGCTACATAGTGAGCTCAGGGCCAGCCTGAACTACAAAGCAAGTCCCTGCTGGGTCGGGAGTACAGTGGTGAGAACAGCAAGGTACTGGCATACAGAGGGGCAACGATCAGTGGGACAGACTAGAAGATGCAGAAAACTCAAAACATACTCAGTCACCTTATCTTTCACAAAGGGTCCAAACACCTTCACTCTAACGAAAGATAGCCTCTTTAATAAGTGGTGGTAGGGCTGGCATGGTGGTGGATGACTGTAATACCAGCACTCAGGAAGCTGAATCAGGAGGACTGTTGTGAATGAGGCCAGCCTGGGCTACAAAGTGACTTCAAGGCCAGCTGAAGTACACAGTGAGACCCTATCTCCAAAAACAAAAAGATTATACATGATGCCGAAAAAACTGGCTTTCCACATGCCAAAGACTAAAACTAGACTCTTATCTCTCACTATGCACTAAACTCAAATCAAAATGGATCAAAGATCGAAATACTAAAACCAGAAACAGTAAATGTGCTTAGAAGATAGAAGGTAGAATTTTTGAGGCCATTGGGTAGGCAAAGGCTTTATGAACAAAACTTTAATTACATAGGAAATGCTACAAAGGACTGTGATCTCCTCTAATAAAAAGCTTTAGATATTGAAAATTTCATACTGAGACATAGGTAGAATGAGAGTCACAAAGAATAAAAGAAGATGATGTTTTGTTTTGTTTTGTTTCTTTTTCCTTCACTGAGCTTAGAGTCTACTCATGCAAGCCACTTAGCAGGAAGTTTTGTCAGTTGTCCGATAGAAAAAATATAATTGAAATGTATAAACAAACAAACAAAAAAGCTTTAGGGGCCGGAGGATTAGCTCAGTGGTTCTGGCACCTGCCTCGCAAGTGCAAGGTCCTGAGTTCGATCCCGGTAATCACATACAATGCTGGGCGTGGAGACTCACACCCACCAGCAATCAATACCACATACCACAGTGCCAGGCGTGGTGGCTCATGCCTGTAATCCCAGCTCTGGGGAGGCAGAGACAGGAGGATTGCTGAGTTCAGGCTTGCCTGGGCTACATAGTGAGCTCAGGGCCAGCCTGAACTACAAAGCGAGACCCTGCCTCAAAAAAAAAAAAAAAAAAAAAATGTGCTTCCTTTACTTAGAAGAGAAACTTTGATGGTAAAATAAGGAAACAGGGCCGGAGATTTAGCTCAGTGTTTCCAGCGCCTGCCTCGCAAGCACAAGCGTAAGGTCCTGAGTTCGATCCCGGTAACCACAGAGAATGCTGGGCGTGGTGATTCACGCCCACCAGCAATCAATACCACATACCACAGTGCTAGGCGTGGCGGCTCACGCCTGTAATCCTGGGGGGGGGGGAGGCAAGAGGATTGCTGAGTTCACGGCGGATTGCCTGGGCTACATAGTGAGCTCAGGGCCAGCCTGAACTACAAAGCGAGACCCTGTCGCTCAAAAAAAAAAAAAAAAAGGAAACAAAGCTTATGTATACAGAGCACAGAGGGTTGTGGGGGTCAGGGGAATGGAAAAAATGAAAATTAAGTCATGTCATATACTAGTACAAATTCTCAATGTAGACTGTGATCATAATGTGTATATAAAAGTGCCAATAAAATCAATTTAAAAAAATAAAAAGCATTTGTACAGGCTGGCCATGGTAGCTCACACGTGGTATCCTAACAGAGGTAGGAGGATTGCCATGAGTTCAAGGCTAGCCTGGGCTACATAGTGAATTGAGACACAGCGTGAACTAAAAGTGAGACCCGGGCTCAAAACAAAATTAAAAACCCTTAAAAAAAAAAAAAAAACTGCCAGGCCGAAGGGTTAGTTCAGTGGTTCAGGCACCTGCCTTGCAAGCACAAGGTCCTGAGTTCGATCCCCGGTAACCACATATAATGCTGGGCGTGGACACTCACGCCCACCACCAATCAATACCACGTACCACAGTGCCGGGTGTGGTGGCTCACGCCTGTCATCCCAGCACTTGGGAGGCAGAGGCAGGAGGATTGCTGAGTTCGAGGCTTGCCTGGGCTACATAGTGAGCTGAGAGCCAGCCTGAACTACAAAGCGAGACCCTGTCTCAAAAACAAAACAAAACGGGGGCCGGAGATTTAGCTCAGTGGTTCCAGCGCCTGCCTCGCAAGCGCAAGGTCCTGAGTTCAATCCCTGGTAACCACATACAATGCTGGGCATAGAGACTCACTCCCACCAGCCATCAGTACCACATACCACAGTGCCGGGCGTGGTGGCTCACGCCTGTCATCCTAGCACTCGGGAGGCAGAGACAGGAGGATTGCTGAGTTCGAGGCTTGCCTGGGCTACATAGTAAGCTCAGGGCCAGCCTGAACTACAAAGCAAGACCCTGTCTCAAAACAAACAAACAAACAAAAAACTGCCAAGAGAATGAAGAAACAATCCATAGGTGTGAGAAAACACTTTTTGCAATGTTTCTCAGACAAATTACTAATATACAGGGGTGGAGATTTAGCTCAGTGGCACTGTGCCTGCCTGACAAATACAAGGTCCTGAGTTTGATCCCTTGTAGGGGGTGGGGGACTAAAATCTAGAATATACAAAGAACTAAAAAAAAAAAAAAAAAAAATCATACCCCCTAAGTTTAAAGACCCAATCCAGGGCCGGAGATTTAGCTCAGTGGTTCTGGTGCCTGCCTTGCAAGCACAAGGTCCTGACTTTGATCCCTGGTAACCACATACAATACCAGGCATGGTAACTCACGCCCACAAGCAATCAGTATCACATACCATGATGCTGGACATGGTGGCTCATGTCTGTAATCTCAGCAGTCTTGGGAGGCAGTGACCAGGACCAGCCTGAACTATATAAAGCGAGACCCTGTCTCCAAAAAAAAGGACCCAATCTAAAACTGAGCATCTGTGAAGTAGAAATCGCAAATAAATAAATGCTATCTCATTCCAGAAAGAATGGCTATTATCAATAAATCAACCGATAACAATTCCTGAAGGGGCTGTGGAGAAAAAAGAACCCCTCTCCACTGTTGGTAGGAGTCAAGACTGGCACAACCATTGTGGAAATCAGTATGGAGATTCTTCACAAACTAAAACAAGAGGTTCCACTTGACTGAGCCATCTGCCTTCTTGGTATCTTCCCAAAAGAATTAATAGTATCACATAGCATAGCGACCTTACCATAAGCCATGTTCATAGTGGAACAATTTATATTAGCTAAATCTTGGAAATAGCCAAATGCTTATCAACCAATGAATGAATAAAGAAGATGTAAGATTTTTTTTTTTTTTTGAGACAGGGTCTCGCTGTGCAGTTCACACTGGCCCTGAGGTCACTATGTAGCACAGGCAAGCCTCGAACTCAGCAATCCTCCTGCCTCTGCCTCGCGAGTGCTGGGATTACAGGCGTGAGCCACCATGCCCTGCACTGTGTTATGTGGTACTGATTGCTGGTGGGCTTAAATCACCACACCCAGCATTGTATGTGGTTTCCAGGGATCGAACTCAGGACCTTGTGCTTGCGAGGCAGGCACTAGAACCACTGAGCTAAATCTCCGGCCCAAGAAGATGTTAAGTTTTTTAACACAGTAGAGCACTATTTTCCTGTAAAGATTAAGCTTGAGCCACTTGGATAAATAGATCATACTGTTAAGTGAAAGAAATTGGACACATTTGTTCAAAATTTCATAGCTTCTCTGGTATAAGAAACAAAAAATGTAAAAAATACTTAAATACTTAAATATTTGAATGGGAAGGGATATAGGGAGGTAAAAGAGGGGAAGGAAAGAGAAAAGGAAAAAATGGAAATAAAGTTGTTGTAAATAAGCAGGGGAAGGAAGAACCACTGAGGATACGAGATGAAAAAGGAAAAACAGAATCAAGATATACCATGTACAGGTACAAATTCTATATGATGAATGTTATCATTATGGATATCAACTGTGTACCAATAACACTGATTTTTAAAAAAATATTAAATCAGAAAACTATTTTTTAGTTGTTCAATTATTTCTATCCAGGTCTTGTGATTTTACTCAAGAAAGGATTCATCTTTTTAAAGTTACAACAAAGCATATACTAAATTAAAAGAACATTATCATAAGTATCTTTCTATTAGAAAAATACAGTAATCTTCCCTTATCTAAAGCTTTGATTTCAGTAACACATAAAAAACCATAGTCCAAAGGTATTAAATGGCAAAGTCTAGAAAAAAATTATTCATTAGCTTTAAGTTCATATCATTCTGGGTATCCTGGTAAATTACTGAACCATTCTGCTCAATCCTTCTCAGAACATGAATGATCCCCTTTGTCCAGTGTATCCACCACTCAGAAGCTACATATTCCTTAGTAACTTAAATTGCCAGTTTGTTCTGAGATCAGCTGTCACAGGTTCCTGTTGCTTGTGTTCCTGTAACTTATGCAATAGCCTAGCTGCTTATCCAAATACCTGTGTAATTTCAGCACACTGCATCTTACCATGTAGGTCCTTTACCATCTCACATCATAGGAGAGGGACCAGTACAGTTCAGTGAGACATTTTGATAAATTATGTTAAGCTGCAACAATATATCAAAATAAAAATTGTATTAATCCAAATCCTTCACATAAGTGAATACACATTCACATAATTTTAATTTCAGTAGTTTGTATAAATGCTCTCATTAATTAACCTGTTGTAAGTTATTCTCTACGAGGTATATATGTATTGAAAACATATATATGTATATAGTTCAATACTATCTAGTTTCACTTATCCACTACATAAGGGGACTTGGATTGTATTCCCCATGGAGAATGAAGAGTTGGTTACTTTATATATTTTATAATAGAATTCAATTACTAAATTTGGGGGTGTCAGAGGGTCTTACCATGTAGTTCAGGGTGGCCCTGAACTCACAACAATCCTCCTGCCTCAGCCTCCCAAGTGCTGCTAGTATTACAGGTGTGCACAACCAGGCCTGGCTACTTTGGTTTATTTTATTCTATAATTTATATTTTGTTTTGTTCAGGTTTACTAAATACTCCTTTCTATTCCATAGTTCTACACTTTAAATTACCTTTAAAACTTTATATTTTCAGGGCCAGAGATTTAGCTCAGTGGTTCTGGCGCCTGCCTCGCAAGTGAAAGATTCTGAGTTCAATGCCCAGTAACCACATACAATGCTGCGTGTAGTGACTCACGCCCACCAGCAATCAATACCACATACCACAGTGCCTGGTGTGGTGGCTCACGCCTGTAATCCCAGCACTCGGGAGGCAGAGGCAGAAGAATTGCTGAGTTCGAGGCTTGCCTGGGCTACACAGTGAACTCAGGGCCAGCCTGAACTACAAAGTGAGACCCTGTCTCAAAAAAAAAAAAACAAAGAAACAAAACAAAACAAAAAAATAGCTAGTCTCTGAGCCCCAGAGAGATGGTACAGGGCTTGAGAACCTACATACTCACTGCTTTCTTTCCCCTCAGCCATCATTCCTATCTGTCTACTTGCTCTGAGGAGGTAAATGGAGTTACTCCTCCACACGTTAGTCAATTCCTATCAACTGCTTCTGCCCTAACTTCTCTCAGCACCCCAGAGGAAAAGCTATTGCTGTCTAACCAAAGCTCAGAGTATCTGGCCATAGGAATAAGCGTGAAGGAGGACTGCTAAATCTTCCCTGGACAGACAAAATACCCAACTATAATACTGACGGCCATGTAGTGAAGATGTCTGAACTGGCAGAATCTTGAGGTAAAAAAGACTTCTGGCTCCTTAGTGTACACAGGTTGCAAAAGCCTTGGGAGAGTGGTGGTGAAAATATGGTATGTGTGCCGCAGCAGGCTGTATCACTGAAAGCACTAAAAATCTCACCGTCACTGCTCTGGGATTTTCAATACCATGGATTTTTTTTTTTTTAGACAGGGTCTCACTTTGTAGTTCAGGCTGACCCTGAGCTCACTAGGTACCCCACGCAAGCCTCAAACTCAGCAATCCTCTGTCTCTGCCTCCCGAGTGCTGGGATTCAAGGCGTGAGCCACCACGCCCGGCACTGTATGTGGTTACCGTTACCAGGATCGAACTTAGGACCTTGCGCTTGAGAGGCAGGCGCCGGAACCACTGAGCTAACCCTCGGGCCCACCATGGATTTTTTTTTTTTGAGACAGGGTCCCGCTTTGTAGTTCGGGCTGGCTCTGAGCTCACTATGTAGCCCAGGCAAGCCTCGAACTCAGCAATCCTCCTGTCTCTGCCTCCCGAGTGCTGGGATGACAGATGTGAGCCACCACGCCCGGCCCACCATGGATTTTTAATACCCATGCTTAGGTTAACTCTAGGAAAGTTTACTTTAAAAAGGGAGGAGCTTGGGGCCGGAGATTTATTTAGCTCAGTGGTTCTGGCATCTGCCTTGAAAGCACAAGGTCCCAAATTCAATCCCTGGTACAACATACCACAATTCCAGGCATAAGTCATCCCAGCAATCTGTACCACACACCACAATGCCAGGCATAGTGGCTCACACCTGTAATCCCAACACTTGGGAGGCAGAGGCAGGAGGATTGCTGAGTTAGAGGCTTGCCTGGGCTACATAGTGAGCTCAGGGCCAGCCTGAACTACAAAGTGAGACCCTGTCTCAAAAAAAAGGGTGGGGGGGGCAGCTAGGGACCAGTGATGTAGTTCAGTGGTGTGGTCTCCTACCTTGCAAGCTCAAGACCATATGTTCTATCTCTAGTACTGCAAAAAAAAAAAAAAAAAAAAAAAAAAGAAGAAGAAAGGGGAGCTGGGCTTAATTGCACACACCTGGGGTCCCAACACTCAGGAGACTGAGGCAGAAGAATCACTGTGAGTTTGAGGCCAGCTGCACTATATAGTGAGCTTGAGACCAGTCTGAATGACGCAATGAGGCTCTGTCTTAAAAACAAAACAAAACAAAACAAAACAAAGCAAAGCAAAACAAAGTGAGGTGGGGAGGGGAGAGGAGGTGGAGGAGGAGGCGGGGGAGGAGAAGGAGTATTGGTCTGGGAATTGCAGCTCAGAGCAGAGCACTTGTATAACATGTGAAGCCCTAGTCTGATGCCCAGAAAGAGGGAAGAGAAGAGGGAAGGAGAGAAATTAATACTGAGATTATCTAGGTGGATAATTATAAACTAAATACATAAATTCCTCAGATCTGTCTCTTCTTGAGGAGAAATTAAGAGAAACTGGTGACAGGGCCGGAGGGTTAGCTCAGTGGTTCCGGCGCCTGCCTCGCAAGCGTAAGGACCTGAGTTTGATCCCCGGTTACCACATATAATGCTGGGCGTGGTGGCTCACGCCTGTAATCCCAGCACTCGGGAGGCAGAGACAGGAGGATTGCTGAGTTCGCGGCGGCTTGCCTGGGCACCATAGTGAGCTCAGGGCCAGCCTG
>PVIC010054079.1:0-11613 GCA_004025085.1 Thryonomys swinderianus
TCTATTGTATTTTTAATGGGCCATGACATATCTGGAGTTCAATTTGTCTTTGAGAATTTGGTAGCATAGAACCCACACAACAAGGTTATTAGGCAAAAAGCAAATACTTCCTGTTCTTCACAGCTGTTAGCACAGTTCAAGGTCTGAATCTATGATTTGTAGTTTGCTGCACTAGCTACTATTAACATGTAGAAAACCGATTTTATGGCTCTGGGTTTGCAGTGAAAACTATTTTTTCTTTCGTGAACTAACAAGTTATTTAAATATTTAGAAACTTTAGATGAAAATTCTAGTTGTTCAATGGGGAGATAAAAATTTCTGACTCCTAGGGCCGGAGATTTAGCTCAATGGTTCTGGCACCTGCAGGCTCAGGTCGGGAGTTCGATCCAGGTAACCACACACAATGCTGGGCAATCAATACCACATACCACAGTGCCGGAAGCTCACGCCTGTAATCCTAGCACTCAGGAGGCAGAGAAAGGAGAATTTCTGAGTTCGAGGCTTGCCTGGGCTACATAGTGAGCTCAGGATCAGCCTAAACTATAAAGCAAGACCCTGCCTCAAAAAAAAAATCTGACTGCTAGTCATAAATTTGAGTTTCTAAAGCTAAGCTTAAGGACCAAATTTAGTGTAACATCTGTCCTGTATTGAGGAATGTGAATTTTGTTTGCAGGTTCAATAAATCCACATATACCTATCTCTATGGTTTGCATGTCTCTTTTAATAAAGGGAAATTAGCCCTCTGGGTTCTATATCCCAGTCTCATCCTCTGAATCCTGCTCTTTACCTACCATCTTTTCTACTTGGGGTAACAGGAATTTTCTGAGACTTCCTATAAATCTTGATGTTGCTCACTCTTCGCAGTAGGTGCTACCTCTAGTCACTTCTCATTAGTTTTCTCCATTGCCTAGTCCTGCCTGGAGGTGGTTTTTGGACATCTGCACCGCTCTGTGAAAGACCTCCCCACCCACGGCCTTTGGTCAGAATTACACAGGCAATAAAGCTGCTTTGTTTACTAAAGAGCTATTCCATCTGCTTCCCTGGGCCCGAAACCTTGTCTTATACCCTCGCTTTGTCAACAGGACCTGGCTGTCTAAATGCAGGCTGGATCTGTCTTCTGTTCCTTCTCATCTTTGTCCATTTGGTTGACCTCATGGTCACCACCTGGCCCTGCCTTCTGTCCTCTACTTGTGCCATCAGTTGTCCCCAAGGGCAGCTCTTCTCTAGCCACTTTCCTCATGTCTTCACATTTCTCCTCTGAGGCGCTCTTGGCATCAGCTGGAGTCCTGCTTTTCCAGGGTACCCATCTCTGCTGAGAAGACTAGGATTCATCTTTCTTCATTACTCCAACACCTAACTATATCTGCCCTAACACCCCACACATCCATGTGTTTCCTTGCATATTTAAGGTTAACCCAAAATCCACAGGATTATTAGTCACCTTTTTTTTTGAGACAGGGTCTCACTTTGTAGTTCAGGCTGGCCCTGAGCTCACTATGTAGCCCAGGCAAGCCTCGAACTCAGCAATCCTCCAGTCTCTGCCTCCCGAGTGCTGGGATTACAGGCATGAGCCACCACGCCCAGGACTGTGGTATGTGGTATTGATTGCTGGTGAGCGTGAGTCACCACGCCTGATATTGTGGTTACCAGGGATCAAACTCAAGACCTTGTGCTTGCGAGGCAGGCACCAGAACCACTGAGCTAAATCTCCAGCCCTCACCTTTTACTTTTATTTTGTAGTGTATTCCACATCTCCTCCATCACCCTCAGAAAAGTAAGAGGAAACACAATGCTTGACACAAGATTTGAAGGAAGGGCACTGGTTTAGTACCTGTACTGAGTGCTGAAATCAAGGCCCAGGGAGTCTGTATAGCTCTTTGCAATTTTCCACTAGATACTATTTGAAAAAAGTGTGTGTCTTACAAAATGAATCAGAGGAAATGTGGGTGTATTTTAAGGAAAGGTTGTGTGTCTCATGTTAAGAGGTTTAGGCATATTCTGAGAGTGTGGTGGCACACCCAGGAGGATTTCAGGTACAAGACCAGCCTGGGCAGTTTACCAAGACTTGTCTCAAAATGAAAAATAAAAGTGGCCAAAGATGTAGCTTGGTGGTAGAGCACCCCTGGGTTCAACCACAAATAATTAATACCCTAAGCTGATAATTTTTGGGATGATCACGAATGAAAATAAGTCAGGTTTCTCCGGCTCTTGATTATTAGATCATCAAGAATTCTAAATGGCAGAAAGTAACAAAATAGCTTTAGAATGTATGTTTTATTACTGTTAAGAAAAACATGTCTCTTTGGGGTTGGAGGGTTAGCTCAGTGGTTCCGGCGCCTGCCTCGCAAGCGCAAGGTCCTGAGTTCGATCCCCGGTAACCACATAGAATGCTGGGCGTGGAGACACGCCCACCAACAACCAACACCGCATACCACAATGCCGGGCGTGGTGGCTCAGGCCTGTAATCCCAGCACTCGGGAGGCAGAGACAGGAGGATTGCTGAGTTCGCGGTGGCTTGCCTGGGCACCATAGTGAGCTCAGGGCCAGCCTGAACTACAAAGCGAGACCCTGTCTCAAAAAAAAAAAAAGAAAAGAAAAACATGGCTCAAATAAGATATTCTGAAAATTCACTTCACACAAAGTGAAAAAGACAGGAATATTCTTAAAACCTAATTCAGAAAGAACTGCTTAGTTGTTTCAGTTTCCTGTCCTGTGAGTATGTAATTACTTATCAATCTACCTTAAAAATTTCACTCACCTGAGTTACAAAAAACTGACTTCATGGTAAATCCTTGCCATACTTTTCTAGACATGTTATAAACCCATATTATAAAATATTTCCCTACTAACTGAACACAAAATAAAACTAAGATTGATGAACTGGACATACACTTAAATAATTTTAAAAGCTAGTTTGGAACAAATGAGGTAGCCTGTCACTACTATGCTTTCACTGTTAAATTTGGTTTGAAAGACAAAAGAACTATGCAGTTGCCAGGCGTGGTGGCTCACACCTGTAATCCCAGCACTCGGGAGGCAGAGACAGGAGGATTGCTGAGTTCGAGGCTTGCCTGGGCTACATAGTGAACTCAGAGCCAGCCTGAACTACAAAGCGAGACCCTGTCTCAAAAAAAAAAAAAAAAGAACTATGCAGCCTAGATACACATATGTTAAGTTTTAGAAATTGTCCCTATGTGCTTTGAATAAAAAGAATATGCCATCACTATTCCATACATGTAAATTAACAAAATAGACAAAAATATACACCAAACCAAAAAGTTGCTAATTTAAAAATTCTTATAGCACTTTCCACCCTTTTTTTCTGCAATAGCGGGGATTGAATTTGGGCCCTTGTGTGTCCAAGATAGGTGTGGTACCACTTGAGCTAAATTGCCAGCCCATCCATCCATTTCTTTGACTGTCATTCCTGTTGGATTATAAAATCTTCCTCTAGCCCTCTGCTTGCTCCTCCTGCTGTCCTTTCATGCCACTTGATCTAATTGTACATCCTGTTAACACTGCAGGTGTCTTTGTTTACATGTCTCCAACCCACGTGTCCTGTCTTCCTCACCTCAGTGCATTTTACTTTTGGCCTATCTCTGCCACCTGCTGTACTATAATTGCTCCTCCTACCTAAGGGCCTCATCATTTGTGTCGTGGGAATGGGGCGGAGCTTGGGAGTCAGAAAAGGAACCCCCACTGTGCCCAGAGCCAGAAGCTGCAGCAGGGCACAGGAGAGTCCTTAGTAAAGTCCAGATGCTGCTCAGCACTTCCCCCATGTCATCTCTTTTAATGATCACGGTAATCCTTTCCAGGAGTTACCCTGTGCTTTTTCACAAATGAGCAAACTGAAGCCCAGAGGCACCAGGAAGTTGGTCTGAGGTTGACCCAAGAAGTGCGTGGCTGGGCCGGGACGCAGCCCAGACACAGCTTTCATTCATACCTCGCTGCCCTCAGACCATGTTGCGTGGAGCAGAAGTAAACTCCTGTACGGAGCATGGTCCTGAGTCAGATCTGTCAGCCAGAAAATGAAACAAAGGCAGCTTCTTAAGAGCTGGAGGTACACAATTATTTGTCTTCCTAATCTCATTAGTCATGAGAGGTTTTAGAACCAAGTGTGGTGGTGCACACCTGTATTCCCAGCCCTCGGGAGGCTGAGGGAAGGGGACTGTGAGTTCAAGGTCAACCCGGGCTGCACACTGAGTTCAAGGCTATCGATGATTTCATAGTGAGACCATGTCTCAAAAATTATTTATATATATTTTATATGTAATTATTAGATATAGCTAACATAATAGATACATAATTATATATATATGTATATCAGGGATATTTTCCTAAACATTACAATATCTCTTTTCATAACACAGAGTATTTTTCCAGGAAGTGTTGGACAGGTAAGCAGGCTAACAGTTGGTTCTCAGTTGAGTAATGAACCCCCTGTGGGCTCTCCTTATTTTTCTGGAGATGGCATCAGATACCAACTCGGAACTGAATGTACCAGGAACACAGCTATCCTTTAGCCACCTCCGCAAGTGAAAAAATAGCAGTAGTAACAATCAGTTTCAGCAACATTTATTAAGCACTTGTCATATGCTACATATTCTAATCACCCTCACTCAGAGCTAGTTCTCCCGTTTCCATAAAGAAAAGCAATTACCTTTCTGCTTTGCATTCATCAGCATATTATCCATATTTACCAACTTTTATGAGGGGGCCACACATGCAAAGTATCAGTCTGTTAATATTCCACAGTTTTTATGTTTTTGACATCTGTGGCCATGAAAAGTAGAACAGTGTCTCTGGAGATTTTGACATACCACCTGGGATGGAAGTTTGGCGTCTTTGCCTGGAAGCACAGATCCAATGGGAAGGGAGTGGAGGGGTCCAAGGGAAGTGAAGTGGGAAGTGGCTTAGTGGGTCTGCAGTTCCAGTGCTTCTTGCGCGCCTGTTACACACCCAGTCTTTGAGCACCTTCCAAAGCTGGGGAAACAGTCTTTGGTTTTGTAAAATCCCAGGGCTATCTGTGCTTGTTGTAGCTTGAAAAGCCCATATCTAGAGGATCACTGTGTGTTAGTTCCAGCTTTATTATCCTATCAACCAAAATAATTTTCCTCTGCAGATTACTGGAAGAATTGGTTCGGAAAGAGAAAGAATTACAAGCCCTCCTTCATCAAGCTATTGAAGAAAAAGACCAAGAAATTAAACACCTGAAGCTTAAGTCTCAGCCAATAGGTGAATAGCAAGACATTTCAAAGTAGTACAGTTCAACCTCACTGCGCAAAAAGCTGAGAAGGCCAACAGCCAGCTTGTTTTCATGGCTTCGCTTCTGTCCCTTACACCACAATAGCCAGGGATTGCTTTCTAAAAGACTCAGTTACCATCTCTTATGAGTGCAGTAAAAACAGATATTCATGATCACCTTTTCTGAAATTGTATATTACTGGTAATATAAGTAAATAGGGCTCTCCACTATCAAAAGGAGATTACTAGAATAAAATAATACTGTTCTTGTTATTCTGCATCTGTATTCAGTGTACTTTAGCCTTACAGTTTGAAGAAGCTCAAGTAAAATAGGGATACAATAATTTTGAAAAAGTCATAGGTTTGAGTGCCGGGCATGGTGGCTCACACCTGTAATCCCAGCACTCGGGAGGCAGAGACAGGTGGATTGCTGAGTTCGAGGCTTGCCTGGGCTACATAGGGAGCTCAGAGCCAGCCTGAACTACAAAGCGAGACCCTGTCTCAAAAAAAAAAAAAAAAGTCATAGGTTTGAAGTAATCTATTCTATGAGGAACTGTAAGTGAAAGATAATCTTCAGTGATTCCTTTTTAACCAATCCTGAAGAAAATAGCATTCATAGTTACTTGTTTGGAGCCCTTTTGATATTATCACAAATAGTAAAAAACATTATAATTTTATAGTTCTTTGCTGTGTTCATCTCAGTTGCATGAAAAACAAGGCATCATTTTGGTTCATAAAGGTTACAATGAACTACCAAAATCAACATGGAAGGATCAAGTGGGAGCATCAATGCATTATTACCTTTGACTCCCCACTTACTAGTGGATCAACCAGTCTCACTTTCTTGATCATTTATACTGGCAGTTGAATTGTTTCTCTGACTGGTCTTTGCTAGAGTAAAACCTTGTAAGGGGCCTGTAAATGTCTTCAGGCTGTGAGAGTCTCAGATGACCTCAGTGTGATGAAGCTAAGAATGTCTCCCCAAAATTCACTCATAGATATCCCTGGGCTGCCGGTGTGTCACCTAAGTTCTCCAGGCACAGTCACTGAAGATTCAGAGCTCACAGACTGGCTGAGAGAGAACGGAGCTGATGAAGACACTATCAGTCGGGTAAAGCACACTGTCTGTAGCGCGCGTGTTCTTCAGATCCATTTCAGAATGCTGCATGCCCTCAGGTGCCAGGGAACCTTCTAGGCATCGGGGGCGCACTGGGAAGCACATCAGAGCCAGCTTTGCCTTCCTGTTTGCAGACCAGGGCAGCAGAGAATACTTGGATATTCCACAGGTGAAGTAAGGAATGATACACTGGTAAATGCCAACAAGAAAAGTTTCAGGTGTCATGAGAGAGGGGAGAAATCAGGGAAGGTCCCCTTGGAAAGTGATGGTGAACCTAAAGCATGTGGAGGAGTAAACAAGGGGGCCCAGATATGTGTTTGGGGGTCAGAGAGTGATTTTTGAGGTGGGGTTGCAAGCTATGCATTGACAAGGAGGTGTGGGTAAAAGCTTGTAAGGGTTTTCATTTTTTTAATTAAAAAAAAAAGTGAATGGGCCAGAGGGTTAGCTCAGTGATTCCGGCGCCTGCCTCGCAAGCGCAAGGTCCTGAGTTCGATCCCCAGTAACCACATATAATGCTGGGCGTGGAGACACGCCCACCAACAATCAACACCGCATACCACAATGCCGGGCATGGTGGCTCACGCCTGTCATCCCAGCACTCGGGAGGCAGAGACAAGAGGATTGCTGAGTTCGCAGCGGCTTGCCTGGGCACTATAGTGAGCTCAGGGCCAGCCTGAACTACAAAGCAAGACCCTGTCTCCAAAAGCAAAAAAAAAAAAAAAAAAGTGAAAATAGAAACAAGATAGAACCAAAAGAAAAAGAACTTACTCTATTGCTAAATTTCATTAAATTGTATATTCTCTTCCAACATTATTAGATTCCTTGGGCAGTAGCTGTGTATTCCTTAATAAAGTAGATCTAGTTGATAAATATATGTAAAATATGTTTTCTGTACAAAACCTAGTATGTCTATAATAACCTATTTTCTCTCTGATAATTATAGACTTACACTTAGCATGAATAGCATTTATGTTTTAAGATTTTATATACATATAAATACATGCACACTTAAGGTTTATATTTTTTATTTAACAGGAAGAACCTCCTAATGTTATTTTAGTTTTGTATTTAAGTTTTTAGAATGACTAAAACAATCCTGAAAGATATTTTTCCCCTTCACTTGATAACCTGCTGGACCACTAAATACAATGTAGGTCTCCTTGGAAATCTGCGTGTAGTAAGTCGCTGTTAACTAAATTGAAACAATTCCCTTGTGAATAGAAAATAATGCATCCAAGCAAGTCCTCCAAAATATTGATCCCTCTAACTTGGACCCAAGTCACAATTGAGAATCAGTAACGAGTGACCCACTAAATAGGTGCTGTTTTATTGGATTTAAAATTAAAAGCTTCAGGTTAAATTCAGGACTCTGGTTTTGCAATGAATTATAAGCAAGTTTTTTTTTAAATGAGCTGTGAAAAAATAAGTTCAGAGACTACATATAAACAGTAACCTTCCAGGAACATTTTCTCCACTTGAGGAAAAAAAAAACTGTGTAGCACCAAACTTCCTAACATACACATTTGCTTAGGAGAAGCAGGTGAAATACAAGCAAATGATCTGTTTGTTAGAAGCACATTCAGATACTCTGTGCCTTTGGAAGTCATTTGGAAGCACTTCTCTGTCAGTATTTTGTAGCAAGAAGGCCTTTCCCCCTGATAATTCCAGAAGATTATGTTTTTAGTGGATTTCCTTTGAGATTCATTTCTCATCACTGCCAATGTTTATATATGGTAGATGGATTTACTAAAGATAGACAAAGTATCTTACTTTTGTGCATATTTTACTTTCCCTACAGTTTTTGGCTGAAGATTATACACTAGTGGATGTTCTCTACTACGTTACACGTGATGATTTAAAATGCCTGAGACTAAGGTACCACTTCTTTTTCTCTGTGGTTGGCACAATGGAAAGAGCCCTGGGCTGAGGTAAAGAAATCAGGTCCCTGGCCAACTGGGTGTCTCACACTGCACCTCAGACTGCTCCTCTTTGGTTTGCAGCCACTCTGTTTAAACTTAATCTGGCCAGGCTATCTTTGGACACTCTAATAGGCAGTATTTGTATGGAAATGAAAATCAATTAGAATTTACTTGAATAATATGCAGATTGTGACTATTTAGCTCCAGCCCGATGTTCAGCATTTTTGAAATGTATCTTTATAGATGGAGGTTCAACAATTATAGATACAGGGCCGGGCCGGAGGGTTAGCTCATTGGTTCTGGCACCTGCCTTGCAAGCGCAAGGTCCTGAGTTCAATCCCCGGTAACCACATACAATGCTGGGTGTGGTGACTCACCCCCACCAGCAATCAATACCACATACCACAGTGCCGAGCATGGTGGCTCACGCCTGTAATCCCAGCACTCGGGAGGCAGAGGCAGGAGGATTGCTGAGTTCGAGGCTTGTCTGGGCTGCATAGGGAGCTCAGGGCCAGCCTGAACTACAAAGTGAGACCCTGTCTCAAAAAAAAATAAATGAAAGCCGGACGTGGTGGCTCACGCCTGTTACCCCAGCACTCGGGAGGCAGAGACAGGAGGATTGCTGAGTTCGCGGCAGCTTGCCTGGGCACCATAGTGAGCTCAGGGCCAGCCTGAACTACAAAGCGAGACCCTGTCTCAAAAAGCAAAAAATAAAATAAAATAAAATAAACACTGAACATCTAAACTAGTGTTTGAGGAGCCTGACATTTGTGGGAGTGGACAGGAAAGGAATAAAGGGATGAGGATAAAATATGTACAAAAAGTTACACGAGAACTAATAAGACTTGGGGATCTTCTGTTCTGACCCAAGCAACTGAAAGCTGGGAAGTTACTTTTCTATTTCAAGGGCAGTGTTTCCAGCACAGGGTCCTCTTTGTGATGCTCCTATGTCTTGAATAGGGGCGGGATGCTGTGTACACTGTGGAAGGCCATCAAGGACTTTCGAGACAAACACATTTGACTCGTGGGCAATGTAATCTTCGATGGAGATTTTGAAAATTAATATGGAACTGATCTTCAGGGAGAAGGAGAAGAGTACGGAGAGAAGAAAGAAGCTGCACTTTAAATCCAGTATTTGTTTACTCTTGTTAAAAAAAAAAACAGACAAAAATGCATTGAAGTTTCCTAATTGCTTCTGTTTCTACCATTCTTAAGAACACTTCATAAGGACTCTCAAAATAATCCCAGTTAGAATTTTAATGTCAAGGATTATTTTGGCCCAAATGCTTTTATGGAGGGATTTTTAACTCAGCAGCTATTCCACTTCAGCCCAATGTTTATTTCACATGGAACGGATGTAACATTTCACTTGACTGCGCACCACTGGAACAAAACTGAAATGTGACCATGAGTTTTTAGGATGATGTGTGTTTGTAATATACCCTAAGAATCTGAGTAGAGATGAATAATTTCAATTATTGTGTAAACTTTGTTTTTGAAGTGTGCAGAGTCTGAGTGCAGTGGTTTTCACTCTCTGTATTGATTGTAATATTGACTGTATCTTGTAATTTAAGTTCCTAGCCTGTCATGAGTTTGTTTGAGTTTTTGTGTACTACTGAGCTGCACCAGCTGCACATGCCTGGATGAGAGTCATGTTAGCTTGTTCTAAAGCTATCCATTGTGTCATATTTACTCTAAAAAGTAAAGATATTGCCAACATACTTACTTAAGAAATTCCAAAGAATTTTTACTTTGTACTGACCACCTACATAAACAACTGTGTCATATTTCTACGTGTGTCTTCAACTTTAACATTAAGTAGAATCCATCTTTTACTCAAAAAACAATTGATTTGAAGAGTGTTCCCACGATAGAACAAGGGTGAAGAAAAAGAGAATAAAGGGAAATCAGTGTACTTTTTCTCAAGGCCCAAGTCATCTCGAATGGCCATTGTATACCTTACATGGTCTGTAACAATATCCTAATGGACAACATGGCATTTTGTTTCTTTTTTTTTTTTTTTTTTTTTTTGAGACAGGGTCTTGCTTTGTAGTTCAGGCTGGCCCTGAGCTCACTATGTGAGCCCAGGCAAGCCTCAAACTCAGCAATCCTCCTGCCTCTGCCTCCCGAGTGCTGGGATTACAGGCGTGAGCCACCACGCCCAGCAGCATTTTGTTTCTTTAATGTAGCTCTTTTATTTGGGGAGAAATAGTTTTATTTTGAGCTGAACAGTATGTTTTTAGGAGCCCACTTATGTTAATAGTATGAAGTCCAAAGCTCTTAGATGGATGAATAAAATAAATTCCTTACATACACAAGAACCTGTTTATTACACGAGACAGAAATAACATAGACCTATTTGTGTACTATGACATCCCCCATATATGAGCAGTCTTTGCCACAACAGAGTCCATCTTTATGTCTATGTGAAAATCAAGGTACAAGATATTTTATATTGCATTATGCTGCACAAAACATTCTCTCAAATATTTTCTTACTTGTCACATTAGCACTAACATAGTTGTATCGCTGTATCTCTTTTCACATCTTGAGTTGAAAGGCAGTTGCATCCTACATGGAAATGTTAAAGCAAGTCAGATATAAGTTCAATATTATGTTATTTTCCTCCCCCTGAAACACAGGATACCCTCCTTTTTCGGCTACAGTTCATCTCACTAATTCCATTACTTAAGTGCTTCTTTTTACACAGAGATCAAACTACCCCCTTTCAACCAGCTCTTCAATGGCAGCCTTTCAAGGACATCTTCCTCCCCCACTGTCTGGGGCAGATGTCCCTCTGTGCCTCCATGACCATAATACCTTCCTAGACTGACATTCTGAGAGGTCTCAGGCACAAAAGAAGGCAGTTCCATCATAGATCAGTGCTCCTGACAGGTTCACAGCAGGAAGGAGTTAGCATCAGTCTAGAGCAGGAATTCTCAACCAGCTTCATGCCAAATGACCCGGGTGCCTTTGCACATACTGATACCACTGGGCTGAGACATAACTCTGGCTCCTCACATTCCTTGTCAGTGGTGACATCAGTACAAAGCAGAAACCACATTGGTGTAGGAAATCTAAATGCTAGGAGAATTAAAAGTTTTCTACGGAAGTGAAGGTCCAGAGTCAAACTCAGAAGATAGGTTGGAACAAAACAGGCGGGGGTCGTGGCAGAAGTTCTAGAAAAGAAACAAAACCCAAGTGTGCTGGGAAAAGTAGCCCCAATATTTTTTTCTCTCTTTCCCCAAATTCTGTCACTGAGTGGAACAAAGAAAGCTACCACATAAAGGAGTTTGGCAGTGGGTCACTGTCACCCACCTGAAATTCTCTGTG
>PVIC010054080.1:0-11648 GCA_004025085.1 Thryonomys swinderianus
TGGGTGGGTGGGGGGATAGGTGGATGGATGGGTGGATGGATGATGAGTGAACTAGACCTGAGGGTTCATCCAGGCTTGTGGTGGATGGTCTGGACAGGAGTTTGAAAACCTGGCTCTCATGCTGTTCCTTCAGGGTAATGTTGGTTGCTGTTACTAGCTTGGAGTGTGTTTGGATTGGTGGAGGCTGCAGACCACTGGGCTGAGTTCAAAGCACCATGCTCGTGAGAGTCAGAACTCAGGTGGGAGCCATGCATTCAGTGGGGCGATCATACCACCGCCCTGTGGGATGACGTCAGGATGTCATCATATTTAAAATGAGAGAAAGAAAGAATGAATGAGAGAAAGAGAGAGAGAGGGAGAGATGTAGAGGGAGGGAGTCAACAGGTAAGGCCTGTCAGTCCAGGAAGACTCCCCTGGGACAGAGCCACTCCCACAAGCATGCTCATGTTGGAGCCGATCAGAGAGCCGGTGAAGGCTGGGAGCTGGAGCTGAGGTGCAGCAGGAAGCAGGGATGGGAGGTCAGCTCATCCTGGGAACTGACGGGTTTGTCGAGGAGCAGGGCTGGGCCTCGTGGCCTCTCCATGCTCCTGTGGAGGAAGTTCCTTGGAGGAAGCAGAAAGCCAGGGCTGGTGAAGGTGTAGGCAGAGGCCAGCAAGGCCATGGTGGGACCACTGCACTGGCTTCTGAGGCCGGTATCTGAAGAGAATGACCTGGTGCTGGGGATTTAGCTGAGTGGCTGCAGCTCCTGCCTCACAAGTGCAAAGTCATGAGTTCAACCTCTGGTATAAAAAAAAAAGATGAGAAAGAGGAAGAGGAAGAAGAAGGAGAAGGAGAAGAAGAAGGAGGAGAAGGAGAAGGAGAAGGAGAAGGAGAAGGAGAAGGAGGAGCAGGAGGAGAAAAAGAAGAAGAGGAAGAAGAAGAGTAAGAGGAAGAAGAAGAAAAGAGGAAGATGAGGAAGAAGAAGAGGAAGAATAAAGAAGAAGAAAAGGAAGAGGAAGAAGAAGGAATAAGGAAGAAAGAAGAAGAGGAAGAGAAAGAAGAAGAAGGAGGAGAGGAGAAGGAGAAGAAGAGGAAGAAGAAGAGGAAGAAGAAGAAAAGAGAAAGATGAAGAGGAAGAGGAGGAAGAAGAGGAAGAATAAAGAAGAAGAAAAGGAAGAGAAAGAAGAAGGAATAAGGAAGAAGAAAGAAGAAGAAGAAGAAGAAGAAGAAGAAGAAGAAGAAGAAGAAGAAGAAGAAGAAGAAGAAGAAGAAGGAGAAGGAGAAAAAGAAGAAGAAGAGGAAGAAGAGGCCTGGCCTGAGATGTGCTGTGAGTGACAGTTGGAGCTGGTCCCCAAGGGACCCCTTCCTATACCTATTCTTCATCTTCTGTGTCCTGTTCTCCGGCTTGATGTGGGAACAGGGACCGGTCGAGGGTCCCCCGGAGCTGGGCCCTCTGCCTGGTGCTCACCTCTGCCTGGTGAAGAACTTGGCTCTGACAGCCTGTGGGTGCTCAGTGACGCACTGACTTTCTGAAGCTGGAGTGCGGCCAGTGCACAGGGTCTGGTTTCCGTGGGACCCTCCAGTATCAAGGCAATGTGGACGCTTCTGGCAAATGAAATCCTCATGTTTTCTTCTGCCGTCTAAATAAAAAAAAGAAAGCTTATTTTCAGATCTCAAAGAAAACCCACGTTGATGTCAATTGGCTTTCCTATTTAAATGATATTTTTAAGTGGGATGAATTACATCCCATGAGAAGAAATTGCAAATTTATTCACTCCCTCCCCTCATTTATTTATGTATTGAGTTCTTCTGAGACAGGGTCTCACTGTATGACCCAGGCTGGCTTCCACCTCGCTGCAACCCTCCTGCCTCAGCCCCTTGGGTCTGGGATGACCAGGCACGAGCCACCAAACCCGGTCCATTCACTCCTTATACTGAGCACTGAGTGTCAGACAACAGTGGAGGGAACAGTAAGTTCCCAAGAAGGAAAGCTCAGACGGAGCAGCAGACGGGAGGCTCCTCAGAGACCCCTCCCCCCATGGGTTCCACATCCTTGGAACCAACCACATATAGGCCAAAACCAACCAGAAAGTGCCCGGTTGTGTAGCTCAGTGGCAGGGCACTTGCCTAGCATCCATCCCAGGACCTCAACAGATGGAAAGAAAACGAAATTGTCTGTATTGAACATGCACAGATACTTTTCATGTCTTTGTTCCTTAGAGAATAGACTATAGTAACTACAGGATCTATGTAGCGCCACGTTGTATTAGATATTGTGGGGGAACTATAGCTGATTGAAAGTATACGGGAGAGTTGCACATATGCAAATGACGTGCCATTTCTCTCGTACGGTGTCCGAGGAGTCCGGGATCCGGCCCTCTGTAGCTGGGAGGGCGCCCCTCACTGCATTCCGCCGGATGGAGCCAGGCTAGGCCTGATTTCCCTCCGTCTTCAACCGCCCATGGGAAATTGAAGACATAAGATCTTTTTACATTTGACACACATGCAAGTGCTGTGTACAAGGCAGTTTGAATGGCTTCTCAGTTTGGAATTCTTGTTGGAAAGTGAGGCTCCCTCCGTTTTTAGGAGGTGAAACTTCACAGGTATTGGGCTTGAAGGAGGAATCGGAGGGGTAGAGGGCAGATCATCCAGAGGGAGAGCTGGGGATACTCAGTTTCTGCTGAAGGCCTAGGCTGCACAGGAGGCCTGAGGTCTGCTGCTATTCCCGCCTCTGAGAGGAAGAACCTCATACCGCAGTCCGTGCATTTGGGGACCCCGTGGACTGAGACTCCGGGCCTGGAGGAGCAGGCTCAGATGAGTGCATTTTAGTTCAGTTTCATAATCAAAAATAGAATTTCTAGAGTGTCTCCGAGTGTCTGTGAGCCTGGTGTCCCTCACCGTTTAGAGAAGGTGTTTGAAAAGTCAAACTACGGTGAGCTCAGAGCAGGGCTGGTCATTCGACCGCAGCCCGGGTCTCTGCAGCTGCACTGGGATGTGAATCACACCCAGGAGCTCCGAGGCTCTCTGCCCGCCCCCCGCCCCCGGGGCGGAGTGTGCCGTGAACCACAGCCCTCGAGCGCCTGTGCGGGCTGGGAGAGGCAGATTCTGCTGTCTGTCCTGGGACTTCCCGGGCCCTGGGGAGGGGCCACCCTTCTCCCCCGAGTCTCATGTCCCAGTCTTTAATCCGGACACCAGATCACTAAGCACACGGGCAGTCTTCGGAGTCCGATATGAAGGGAACGGAAATGAGGCGGACAGCAGGGATGAAATGCAAGGCCCTGCTTTGGCTTTGTGCAGCACCCAAGGCCATACTTTGGGCTCTGCGACGCTGAAGGGACTGTCCCCCCAGAAGAGAGTTTCTGTTAGTATCTCCTTAAGATCTTCCAATGCTGATTTTTTTTTTTTTTTTGAGACAGGGTCTCACTTTTGTAGTTCAGGCTGGCTCTGAGCTCACTATGTAGCCCAGGCAAGCCTCAAACTCAGCGATCCTCCTGTCTCCGCCTCCCGAGTGCTGGGATGACAGGCGTGAGCCACCATGCCCGGCAATGCTGATTTTCTTTTAATGAAGGATTTAACCAAGGCTGTTGCTCTTTCTTGCAGTAGGGGGGTGCTTTCTACTTGTTGGCCTTTTCTTTACGTGTCACTCGCCACGCCTCCTAGTCAGCTACTGACATTTATTTCCCTGAATGTTCTCTTAATAGTCCAGGCAGTGAGTGGGGAGAGACAGTTAGGACCAAGTGTTACTTGCAAGCTATGTGACCTTGGGCAAGCTCTCCAGTTTTCTAAACCTCCTGGTAAATAGGCATAAAAATGGTGCCAACTCCTAGGGCTGGGTGAGGATTAAAAGGGATTATTCACATAATGCCCTTAGCCCGGAGCCTGGCATTCTGTAAATCACGGCTATATTTATGGTCTCCTTCCTGCCAACTCCGTCCTGGCTTTGTACACACCATGGTCCCTCCGAGGATGTTCCCAGTAGCCTCAGTGAACCTGGGAACCAGGAGAAACACAGATCCCGCGCCCACAGATCCTTGACACCTCGCAGTCAGTCTCCGGGAAGGAGCCCATCAGTGAGTGCTGACCGGGGGCAGGAAGCCCCGTCCTCACATCCAGCCCCTCCCACTGCCTGGAGACCCTGCGCACCGGCACACCTGGCTCCCTCGGCCCCACCTCGTTCTTGGGAACCGTCCCACTGAGGTGTGGGAAGAATGAGGTGGATTCTGGGAAAGTACTGTTGATTCAGCACTTCCGGCTGGGTAGACCCAAGGGTGTGGAGGGCTTTTGTTCCCTCCCTGGTTTCTGTGTAGCCAGCAGATAGAGAACTGAAGGAATTTCTGAGTGTGCCCCACGGAAGCCAAGGTGGGTTCTGCCAGCCTTGGGGAAGGGAGGAGGCCAGATCAGCTCCAGGAGGCAGTTCGACAACTCAGGGCTGTGGTGCCTCCTCCCCTTTAACCCTCACACTTCCCACAGCCGCCGGAAAGCCGCGTGCCCATGCCAGTAGCTAGGCTTGGCCGCGCCACGGCTCCCTGGGGGAGACCCCTACTCTGCTCCACCACTCATCCAGCAAACATCTGCCCAGGGCTCCGCCTATTTTAGTCATAGCTAGAGAGCTGGCATTGCCTCTCGGGAAGGTGGTGAGCTCCGCAGGCCAGCATTTACTCACCCCAGCCCCTGCTTCCCAGGTGCCTCCTACAGGGGCCACTCTGGGGATGGGAATACGGCGGAGAGCCAGGCAGGCGGGGCCGCAGGACCACGCCTGCTCCAGGCCCAGGTTGGCTGCTGTCAGGCTTCCGGCTGGCTTCCTGCCTTCTGCTCCTGGCCTCCTCCATCGATTTTCCAGAAGTCCTCCAGAGAGCACTCAAAAGCAGTTACTTTAAAATCCTCAACTGGCTTCTGCTCACATTTAGAACAGAACCCGTATTGTCACCCACGACATACAACGCTGTGCACACTCGTTCCGGGGATTCCTGCCAGCTCTCTGCTTTCTTCACGTTCCTCTCCATTCCGTGAGCCTCTAAACCTGTTCCTGCCACAGGATCTTTGCAGGTTCTTGTAATCTTCCTGATTACCGTGTATCACACAATTTGGCTTTCTCCTAGCACCCTGTCTCCTAGCTGTTTGGTTTTCTTAGAAGCATTTTCTATTCTCTTAATTAGATTCTATCTCCATGAGATTACGAATGCTTTGGTTTTTAGCCCCTTCTAGATTCGCTTATGCACTCTGCTGCCTCTAGGGCCCAGACTGTGTTTGGCACCCATAAGAAACTCAATAAATATTTGTCGAATGAGTGAGTGAAGGAAGGAATGAATGAATGAATGTTTGGTTGCCTTTGGAGTTTACAGACTCTCATGAAATTCTGACCCTGGAGTCGTTTCTCTCTTCCTGTGTGTCTGGGTTGTGGCAGAACTGTTTGCATGTCTGGTGGCCCACAGGTACGGCTCCCAGTTCCAAAGATTCCTGAAGGTGTCACAGACTGGGCCTCAGTGATACTTGCAGGTCCACACAGAAGCCTATCAAGATGCTAGGAAAGGGCCAGAGATTTAGCTCAGTGGTTCCAGCGCCTGCCTCACAAGCGCAAGGCCCTGAGTTCGATCCCGGTAACCACATACAGTGCTGGGCATGGTGACTCACACCTGTAATCCCAGCATTCGGGAGGCAGAGGCAGGAGGATTGCTGAGTTGGAAACTTGCCTGGGCTACATAGTGAGCTCAGGGCCAGCCTGAACTACAAAGCGAGACCCTGTCTCAAAAAAAAAAAAAAATGCTAGGAAATAGTCTCGTATTTGCTATAAGTGGCTTGAAGGGAAATTTGCAAATCGACAGCTTGAAAATACACACTCCCTTGGGATTTTCTTACAGTATCGATACTGCTTTAAGAGGATGGGGGTCATTTTAGGATATTTGCCAAAAAGCCCCACCTGTGGAACTATTAAAGAAAGCAATGTTTTGGGTGGGTGAATTTTCTCACATAACAAAGCACCAACCCGCTTCCTCCTAAGATCAAAGCACAAATAATAAATCTTCTTGATAGGAGGCTTCTCAGGGAGACATACTTCTATGCACCTGTCTCTGAGCTGACTCAGGCAGTTTTGCAGGGACCGTGGAGGCTTTTGCCCAGATCAGAACGATTTCTGACACCCCAGTGCCTGTTTCTAGCTGTCGCTGGATATGCTCCTGTAAGCTTGGCTGCTTTTAAAATTTTATCTCTCCTTCTATTCTTCCTCACCTGTTCCATGAATATTTAAAAAGCCCCTCTTCCCCTTTGAGGTGTTAAAGGGAAACTCAAATGAACTTTTATCAGCTGAACAGATTTTGCGCCTGACGGATGTTTAAGTAGACAATCCAGGTCCCAGAGGTACTTGGAGGACTAGGTCTTCAGAAGGACCCCTGAGGGTCAGACTTCCTGGCTCTGGGTTTGGGGTCTGGTTCATGACAGGAAGCTAGAGAAGGGGCAGTTCTGCTCTCTGAAGGGCTGACCTTGGTCTCCTGAGAGATCAAGGCTCCATCCGAGGGCAGAGAACCGGTGAAATCACGCACAGGCCAGAGGCACTAGAAAGTGCCTGTGTCTTAGGTAGTGAGCTCTGGGCCCGTGTCCCTGCTTGCCTGCCTGGCCCTGTCACTGTGTGGTCACTTTTAAGGAGGGGTTGAAAAGTGCTACCTATGTCCACCTCTGCCCACTGTCATGGCTACTCTGTGAAAACCGGGATTTGTGCGTTTCTGTTTATTAATGGAGTCCCAATGCCTGGAACAGGCCTGGGATAATCAAGATGCTTAAAAGTACGTGTTAAATAAATAGACATCTAGTTTTCAAGTTCTCACTTCTAATGCCATAATAGAAAAGACATGTGTTGAACTCTAACCATGCAGGTTGGTCTTATTTGTGGTTTTGTTTTATCTGTGAAGCTTAACTTGCAGCAGGTGCTTTAGTTTTTTCTTTTTTTTATCATTAATTAAATTTATTGGTACAATTTAGATATACACAACGATCTCATTCATCACATGGAATTTGTACCTGTACTTGATATATCTTGATTCATATTTTTCCCATTCTCTTCCCCTCCCTGCTGCTTTCCTGCCCTTACTTAAAAGAGCTTTGTTTGCAGTTTATCTTTCTTGTCTTATTTTTTTTTCCTTCTTTTCTACTCCCCCTTCTCACGTGAACGTTTTCTTCCTATTTCACAATATCTGTTACACATTTTGGTCCTTATTTGCACTTTCAGTTTCTCAAGGCAGAGAAACAATGAGATGGTTACACCCAAGTGTCCAATTAATTTCACTTAAGAGCATCGTCTCTAGGTGCATTCATTTAGCTATAAATGTCTTGAATTTATCTTTATTTTATTTTATTTTATTTTTTTTGAGACAGGGTCTCGCTTTGTAGTTCAGGCTGGCTCTGAGCTCACTACGTAGCCCAGGCAAGCCTCGAACTCAGCAATCCTCCTGTCTCTGCCTCCCGAGTGCTGGGATTACTTTATTTTATTTTTTAAAACCCCACAACTTCTTTATCCAGTCTGTGGTTGATGGGCATGTGGGCTGTTTTCAAGATTTAGCTATTACAAACCAGGTTGCTAGAAACTTGGTTGGTATGGGTGAGCTGTGGTATGATGCTTTTCAATCTTTCTTGAATAGACCCAGCAGGGACATAGCAGGTCAAATGGGACCCCTAGTCTCAGTTTTTGAGAAATCTCCACATTGATTTCCATAGCAGTTGCATCATTCTAGCATAAATACTACCTTAAAGTAAAGGAAGTGAATTCATCATAGATCTCAAAGTTTGGAATCGTATAGGGAGGATTTAAAAACATTTTCTATAATAGCTATGCAGTAAATACCTTTTCCTCTGAAGGATATACAGTCTCTGTTGAAACTATAATCAGTATGCCCTTGTGGTACAAAAGAAACCATAGATAATAGAGAAAGAAATGGGGATATTTCCAAGAGACACTTAATTTACAAAACCACACGAAGGCAATCCTGATGGAGGGCATAGTGCCTTATTTGCCACCCTTTAGGTCACACCATTTTCACCCATTAAACAAGTGCTTAGATGAACTTGAAGAACTTTCAGGTGTATACTCTGAAATTTTTCAAAATGCAATGTATGTAAAACAAGGAAGAAATTCCTCCACTAGCTAGGATAGAAATCAGATGACTGTCACAATTTCAAGGAGAATCTAAATGTGATGGTACAAAAAAAAAAAAAAAGTTGAGAAAAGTCAGAGCACACAGACATGGTCTATGGAAGTTATCTTCCGAGCTGACCATATTCTGTCTGAAAGCATCGCGGCAGATAAAATGGACCCGTATAAGCAGCTTCTGGCCATAGAGATGAAGAACAGAGAAAGAGCTTCAGGTTACAACAGAAAAAGTTCTTCTGCTTTCCTCTAAATGCTGCCAATGATAAGGTTCTTATTTTTCTTTTCTTCTCTTGGGCTTCCTGCTCCATAGTTTCTTTGTGGGCAACTCTAGATAGTAGGTTCACATGGAAACTTTACTGTCCCAGAAGACGATGCTGTAACACATTACCTAAATGCTTTGTCAGACCGCAGTGCACCTGAGGAAGCAGAGCTGGAATTATTATATTATCGGGTGAATGTTCTCTGACTAAGCAAAGGAACCATTTTCTTTGCCACTTCAAGAAACTTCAGAGCTTTCAGATTAAGTTCCTGGTAGTCTGTGTATCTCTTGTTTTTCTTATAAAGGAGACTAAAGTCTCCTACTTTCCTGTGTTTGAAGCAGCTGACTTCTCCAGGACTTTGTATCCAATATCAGTGATCATTTCTTCAGTTGCAAGCTCACAAAACCTAACCCAATGAGCTTAATCGGAAAGGAGAATTTGCCAGCTGCTGTCACCAAGCAGTATGAATTGGGCTGGATGTGACTTAGGCAAGATTTTTATTAAGTCTGAAATGATGCAACTTTGACCTGATTATCTCTTCCAGGCACTGTCTGTCTCCTACACTGTCTCTTTTTGTTGATAAAGTTGAGGGGCTCTAGGTTCAAATACAGTAGCCAAAGAAGGTCTTCAGCTCTGCAACCCCAGGATTCTCAGCCTCATGCGGTCAGACTTTCCAGCTTCCCTCTTGTGCGTGACAGGACCAAGAACTTGTCGCTGAACCAATCATAACCAAGCACTTAGGAAATTTTGATTGGTCAAGGCTCTGGTCACATGCTCTGCACCAGGCCTTATAACTCAACACAAAGCAAATGGGCTCTGATGGGGCGTGGATGATCTATGGTGGATTTGAGAACAGAAAGAGCTAAACAGTCCAAGCAGAAACGCTCTGCTACCCACCTCCTGCGTTTTCATAGAAAAACCACACTAGGAGAAGCGATAGAATGAATAATCTTAAAGAAATCCTGCAAATGTGATGATCCTGTTTGGGGGTCAGGTTTAATCAGTCGAAGTTTGCAACTGGAAGGTCACCTGGGACATTCTGATTTAAGAGGTTTGAGTGGATCCCACTGAACGTAGATGATTCCGCATGATTTGGAATATCAGACGGAGCGGGGCATCCTTGATGGGCCCCCAGGCCCACCCAGCCCAGGGGTACAGTGACCAGTCTGTTCCTGTCTGGAGCTGTGTCCTCGCTGCCTGTAGGAGCCAGCCCAGCCTCTCAGCTTCGAGCCGTCAGACTCTCCAGCTTCTCTCTTGTGCGAGCACTGCTTGTCTCTCCAGGAAGTCATTCCGCTCTAAGTGCTCCCCCCAACCCGCTTTCCCTTCCTGGCTTTTGTCTTTTTCTTCAGAAGTTCCTCCTCTTCTGACTGCTGCATCTTAACCATGCCTGAAGCTGTGTCTTAATGTCACCTTCTCTTTGAAGCCTCGCTGGTCCCTCATCAGAAAGGATCTTCCCTCTTTGCCCTCGGGCCACACCGTGTGTCCTGTGTGTGTGCTTCCGTGTATGCTCACTTCCCCCTGCAAAACACAGATCCCTGGACCGCAGAGACCGCGTTGTTCCCTGAGTCCTGTCCCTCCGTGTCTGGTGCAGAGGAGGCACCCCGCTGATTTCTGTTCTTGGGCCTGGATGTGAGTGCACGGAACCTCCCACCACTTCCTCCTTCTCTCTGATTTTGGTCCTTTATCTTTGCCAAGAGGTCTTCCCTTGGGAAGTGGCCATAAACTCCATCCGGCCTGATTGGTGGACAAGGCCTTCAGACGTTACAAGTGCAGTTTCACTTACTTTTGAAGAGAGGGTCGAGCCGGATGTAGCAGCACACGCCTGGAATGCCAGCACTCGGAGTCGGAGTCTTAGGCAGGAGTTCAAGCCCAGCCCAGGCAACTTAGTAAGACCTTGTCTCAAAAAGGGAGGAGGGGTAGGGATATAGTTCAGTGCAAAGGTGGGGGGGGGGTGGAAGGAGGGAGGAAGGAGAAGGAGGGAGGGAGGGAAGGAGCAAAGGAGGGAGAGGAGGATTTTGGAAACCTAATGGGAACTAGATGGAAAGAAAGGTCCGGGACTACAAAATTCAAGCGCTCTTCTTTCTGCGAGCTCCTTTGTTTTGCTCACTGGCTCCGTTACCAAGTGAGGACAGAAACTCATGACAACCAACATGTAGAACACAACGTGAGAGGGCAGGTAGAGATTTCTTTTTCAGATAAGAAACACAGAAAAAGTTATAAGAGAAAAAGATTGGTAGGTCTGACCATCTACCAAATTAGAAATATCTCCGTGGGAAAAATGTATCAAATATATTGGGTAGACATGACAGAGAGAAAAGTTTGATAATGCAACCAAAAAAGTTTACTATTTCATGAAGGTTTATAACTTGATATGAGAAAAACTAATATCCAAAGAGAAAAATAAGCCAAGGATTTGAGTCTAGCCTGGGCAACTTAGTGACTTAGCAAGACCTCATCTCAAGATAAAAAAATAATTTTTAAAGATGTGAGGGTGTAGCTCCCCATGAGGGCTCTGGGTTCGATCCTCAGTGTTGGAGGGAGAAAATAGACCAGGAAGCACAAACTCCCAGAGGGCTTGCAGGAGCAGCAGTCTGCCTGCAGTCAGGGGAACTGACACGAAATTAACCAGATGTCTCACCCGTAAGCCTTCAAACTTTAACATAATCCGTAACATCCACTACGGGGAGGGTGGCAGGATGAGCATCTCACCCATTGCCAGTGGGCACACGAACTGTCCTAAGTGTTTACCAAAATAGGTTGGAAACTTCTATGTAATGAATGTTTACATCTTTTAATGGAACCGTGAATCCTATTTCTAGGAATCCAAGCCGTAGCTTACTAAACAAAACCACAGGATAGAAGATCTTTGGTTGTTATTTTAGCTTATTTTTTGAGGTGAGGAGTGGGTGTGAGAAGCACCGAATATACCATCTGAAAGGAACATGCATTCATACAGTGGCGTATCACGAAGCCGGTAAAAAGCTACCTGCAGAGGGGAGAAGACGGCGATGAAAAATAAAAACACGGTGACACAGAAAAAGAAAGAAAACCCTTTCCGTATGGGTTTATTCAGAAAAGGGCATGAAGGCTGCCCGCCGGTCTGTTCCCATGGTTACCTTGGGATGGAGTCCCGGTGAGGAGCCGTCTGCCGCCCTCGGTGGGCTGTGGCCTAACCGCTGGGGCAAACGGAAGCTGCACCCTGCGAGTCTCGCCCTTTGCTCCAGGTGCCGCTCTCCTTCCCTCCCCTCCCCCCTCCCCTCTCTCCTTCCCTC
>PVIC010054081.1:0-11649 GCA_004025085.1 Thryonomys swinderianus
ATCCCAGCACTCGGGAGGCAGAGACAGGAGGATTGCTGAGTTCAAGGCTTGCCTGGGCTACATAGTGAGCTCAGAGCCAGACTGAATTACAAAGCGAGACCCTGTCTCAAAAACAAAAACAAAAAAATAGGGGCCTTAGTGATTTTTAGATCATTTTTATTCTCATAAATATTGCCCACAATTACATGTATACTTTATCAGAAAATAATTTCATCTCATAGAATTGAGACAGCTGAGAAAAAATTGTCCTGCATGACAAAATCCATTATAAAGCAACACAACAGTAGTAGAGGGAATTAGCAGAAGGCAGATGTAAATATACACTCACATATTTTTTCTTCTTTGTTTAAAAGATTATCATTTTCTGCTCCAGTTGAGCTGTCACATAGAAAATATTTTTATTAAAATAGAGTGAGTCTTGTTGGCATTTTTTCCCAATAGGATCTGCTACCTTAATTTATTTTATAATTGTCTTAATGAACCGTCTTTCTTAATCAGGACTCTTAAACAAATAAGTTCACTGAAACTCAAGACACGCAACAGAGGACAACTGATTGATTTCTTGGGGAATTACTTCAAATGGCACCATAGATATCCCACTAATTACAGAGATTCAGACAGTTGTCAGTGTTGTATTCAAACAATTTCTGCTTAAAGTGGCCCAGAATACAATGTGGTTATGTGAAGCTCCACTACCATTAAAGAATGACATAATGTAGGGAATACTGTATTTGGTTGAATTGTCATAACACTGGTATGGGGTAACTGTGAGTCATTCCTGGGGCTCACCCTAGAAATCATTTCTTGAAACAACTTGAATTCAGATGACACATAACAAACCAGTAGAGTCCAATATCATGAGGAAGTGATTTTACTATTCTAGGTGGCTGGGATATATAAGGCAATTTGTTATTTAGTTAGGAAGCAAATAACAACCCAACGGTATACATAATGCCATGTCACATAGCAATTTGCACAAAAGCAACAATCAAATGTTTTTCTATCATGACCAGAGGCTGCAGATGAGGTGAAATGGGGCTTCTTACCTTTTCAGTAGCACAAAAGCACTCATGCCTCCACTGTTTTGTCATCTATCATATTAGCCAAAAATAAGTGAAAATCAGAACAGTATTTTAAGTATTTGAGAAGTTACACTTAGCATAATGAAATTGGCCATTTAAATAAAAATGGAATTGGAAAGATGGTCCAGAGATGATCTTAATAAATAAAAAGCATTAGGTTTTATTCTCAATGTCTCCTTGTGTCACAATTATAAACCTGATATTATGATACTTTGACAGAACAATAACTGTACATAGAGAAAATTTCCAGGTTTTTATAAAACTTCTTCCTTGGATTCTATCATAATGTTCCAAATACTCAGTAGGCTTTCATTTCCATATTCTACTTCTCATTTTTTATTTAACAATTCCATCACTCTGTTCCCCTGTTAACAGTGTAGTTCCTAAGAAGGCTATGCTGTTTCCCTTCCCTTATCTCCTAAATAAAATTAGACAGCATATCTTTGGGAGCCACAATTACTAACATTCTTTCAATGTATTCTTTCTTTTCATTCTCTTATTCCCACTTTTGCTCTCAATTGTAAAAAAGAAATACTTAAATCCAAATTGTCTTCCCGTAAAACAACTGTGAAGCTAGCAGTAGAATTAGGAGAACAAATGTAGTTTTTGCAATGGTGCAAGTAAATGAGATATTATCAAAGCAAATCTAAGACAGATATACTCAAAGACAATTGAAAGATACAATGAGCAGATTTGAGTGACTAGATTTAGGGACTACTAAGAAGAATATTTATTCACAACATCTAGACAGCATAGACTACACTTATAATGAAGTCCAAGAATGATTGTACTTTGTAAGTATCAAATTTGTTTTAAACAATTACTGGAATTTCTGGGAAGATTTCCAAAACATAAATCCCACTAGAAACCACTAAGGCTTCTAAAATACCATGAATTGTACATCTTCTAAGTCATTTAAAAAATTTTACCAAATAATCTACTTGATTTTTCAGTCTTTGGATAGGTGTAAAGATATTTGCTCTGATATCCTTATAAGTTCTCTGTCAAACTTATGGCCTTTGCATTTGTTTTGTAAGATAAATATCCATTTAAAATCTATTTCAAAATGAAGTACTGAAAGCTTGATATCCTAAAAGCAAATTGCTAATAACAATTTCAAAACTTAATATCTATTAAGATTTCAGAAGACAGGGCCGGAGGGTTAGCTCAGTGGTTCCGGCGCCTGCCTCACAAGAGTAAGGACCTGAGTTCGATCCCCGGTTACCACATATAATGCTGGGCGTGGTGGCTCACGCCTGTAATCCCAGTACTCGGGAGGCAGAGACGGGAGGATTGCTGAGTTCGCGGCGGCTTGCCTGGGCACCATAGTGAGCTCAGGGCCAGCCTGAACTACAAAGCAAGACCCTGTCTCCAAAAAAGTGAAAAAAAAAAAAAAAAAGATTTCAGAAGACAATTTATGGTTCAAGAAGGTTACCTCAGGATGGAGTCCCATAACTCACTGCAAGAGAATATTAGTGAATGTATATACTGTACAACTTTGGCTTATGATACTATAAATCTGAATGGCTCCAGCTCAAATAGACCATTAAGATCTCTCAGGGACAGGGATTTAGCTCAATGGTTCTGGCAACTGCTTGGCAAAACACAAGGTCTAGTGTTCAATACTCAGTATCACATATCACAATGTTGGGCATGGTGGCTCATGCCTGTAGCCCCAACACTCAGGAAGCTGTGAATTCGAGGCCAACCTGGGCTACATAGTGAGTTCAGGACCAGCCTGAACTGCAAAGTGATACCCTGTCTCAAAAAACTAAAAAAATATATAAAACTAGGATAAACAATAACACTTGATATTCTAAAATGAGCGCCAATCTCCTGGGGTGGAGGGCTAAAACTTTGACTCACCTTCCCGGCAAAGAGTCCATGGTTTGTCTATTTTGTGTGATTTCTCAATGTAGCAATGTTACCTAAACTATCGTATTTGCAATGTTACTAGTTGACTGTGATTTTATCCTGATTAGACCCGTCTCACCTCATGGCTTTATAAAACATAAAACTTTTATTGAAATGGTAGAACTAAATACAGATAACGAGGAAAAGTTGGAATACAGTAACAATATTACTATTACTTCCTAATTCTTCATAGAAAAGCTGAGTGAGACTGTGCAATATCTCAACATCATTTCATGAAGCACTGATCCCTAAACATTATCATTTTCTATCCCATAGATGGGAGAAAGGGAAGAGAAAGCCACACCTATACACTTTGCCCATTTACTACACAGTGATTTTACCCCTTGCTGATGGACACCAAGCTTGGCCTAACCCTAAACCAGTCAGAGAAGCATACTCTCACTTGGAGAACATCTAACTCTTTGACATTAATGGGCAAATGACCCCAAATGCTGCTTTCATTTTTACTTCTGACCAAATGGAGCCTTTACACCACATCACTACTCATCCATAGCACCACCAGTCTTACTAGGTCTATTTACGTGAGTCGTGGGATTCAAAAGAAGTCTGTGGACAATACGACTATGAAGATGAGTGTGTTAATGATACATATGTGTAGTAACATGGAGTAGGTTAGTATTGAATTCTCAGAGATAAAATAAATCACATTTTATCTCTTCCTCAGTTTTCACATCATTTGAATAAAATAATTCCTCATTTGCTTTAGGAAGAAATACCACATAATAAATGGCTTTATACACCTAATTATTATGTTTCCTATCAAAGGACTTGTTTCATTATATATCTGTTATATTTTATATTTTCTTGTTTTAGGCTCCTTCATTAAAAAAAACATAGATGCCTCTTAAATTAAAGAAAGGACTTAAAATCTTTAACATAACTGAGTGTTGTGGCATACATATATAATCCCAGCACTATGTGAGGCTGAGGCAGGGGGACTGTAAATTTAAGGTTGACCAGGGAAATTTAGCAAATTAAGGAGACTCTGTCATAAAATAAAAACTAAAACACAGAATGTAGCTGAGTGTGAAAGACCTTGGTGAAATCTCTAATACCATAAATGAACTGATTAAAATTTTTAAAAAATTAAGGGCCAGAGGGTTAGCTCAGTGGTTCCAGTGCCTGCCTTGCAAGCACAAGGTCCTGAGTTCAATCCCCGGTAACCACACACAATGCTGGGAATGGAGACTCACGCCCACCAGCAATCAATACCACATACTACAGTGCCGGGGATGGTGGCTCACGCCTGTCATCCTAGCACTCGGGAGGCAGAGACAGGAGGATTGCTGAGTTCGAGGCTTGCCTGGGCTGCATAGTGAGCTCAGGGACAGCCTGAACTACAAAGCGAGACCCTGTCTCAAAAAAAAATTAAAATTTAAAAGTAGGTAAATGCCCTGAACAAGCTTGAAATACTTAATTGGTTCCTGATACTTCCCAAATATGATGTAGCTAATGGTGATAAACCACAAATGTCAAAATCTTTTATCCTTTATAATGAAAGATATTATTAAAAAATAGTCCTGCCCGTCCGTTTTCCTATTTATTATGGGGCACTGTGTTATGGAAGATTATGAAAACTGAGAAAAAATATTTAAACATCAGATTAGAGATGTACTTATAAAGAATTTCTTCTTTTTATATCTGTTTAAATCACAGATCTTATCTCAATTATTTTAAGTTCATAATGCTGATAAAACTTCCTAATAATACAATACTAATAGTAACAAAACGTTCTTTAAAAAATCTACTGAGAAAAATGTAAGACATATTTCAATAAACTTTTAGTTGCAAAACCATTAATAACAACAAAGGAAAACAAAATTAATAGTGAACTTAGATTTTATTTAAAAAGCAAATTCCAACATAATGGGATAAGAATTATGTTTAAAAATGCTCAACTTTGGGCCGGAGGGTTAGTTCAGTGGTTCCGGCGCCTGCCTTGCAAGCGCAAGGTCCTGAGTTCGATCCCCGGTAACCACATATAATGCTGGGCGTGGAGACTCACGCCCACCAACAATCAACACCGCATACCACAATGCCGGGCGTGGTGGCTCACGCCTGTAATCCCAGCACTCGGGAGGCAGAGACAAGAGGATTGCTGAGTTCGCGGCGGCTTGCCTGGGCACCATAGTGAGCTCAGGGCCAGCCTGAACTACAAAGCGAGACCCTGTCTCAAAAAAAGAAAAAAAAAATGCTCAACTTTATACACCTGGAATGAACTCAGACTTGAGGATATTATTTTATTACTATGGATAGAACATATTAGTAGAAGCTAATATCACTGTTTATGATAGAATGAAGAGACATTGTACATTTTTTTTCTTTTTCCTCAAACAGTACTTGCGTACCTCTGTCTCTATTTTATTTTTCTCTTATAAAAGCAGGAACTTTTGGGATATATTTTTACATATTTTTCAAGTCTTTAAAACAATAAATGCTGCACTGAAACACAGAAATGTTATCTTAAAACTATCAAAATAAAACAACTCTTTTTATATTTTCTCTGGCTTATCAACACAATTATAGGACTCAAAAGGCCAAGCTCTGAAGAGACTGAAGAGACTTTACTGTTATTATCTGTTTGTGGCTGATGTTGTCACCTCGAGAGCTTCATTTTCTCCATTTTGTCCTGAGAAACAACATAAAGATGATGAGTTAATTTGTGCTTCTCTTATAAAACCTAGAAATTTTATTTCTACTTTTAAAAACTCCCACAAAAAAGAAGCAAAAATAAATTCTGCTTGTTAATCTCAAATGTTCTTTAGTAGTTTATTTTCTTTTAGATAGCATTATGAAATATTCTGAAAACTGCTGTTATTTCTAGTAGTAACAAATGAACCCAATTAAAAAAAAATATATTAGTTATAAACTATACTTAAGGTTTTTTTATAAAATGGAGTATTACTCTGCCATAAAGAATGGTGAGATTAAATCATTTATATTCAAAGGACATACTCGTAAATGAAATAAATAGGTCACAGATGTGTAAATATTGTATATTTTCTCTCATATAAGTTATAAATGCATTCTAAAATGCATGATTGATATTGTGAAATAGTAAATATTCAAAGGATAATAGGGTTGGGGTAAATAATGAAGAAAGAAAAAATTGATGGTAAAGAGCAGTAAACAAATCTTGTGTATATAGGGGTGGGGGAAGGTATGGTGGGTAGGGGAGGGGGAAATGAAAATTAAGTTGTGTCATATACTGCTACAAATTCTCAATGTGGAGTGTAATTGTGATGTGTATATATAATGTACCAATAAAATGTACCAATTAAAAAAAATATATATATATACTCTTGTAGCCAGGCATGATAGCACAAGCCTCTAATCTCAGCATTTGGGAAGCTTGAAGCCTGTGAGTATGAAGCACTCCTGGGTTACATAATGAGTTCAAGGTCAGCCTGGAAAAACAAAAACAAACAGACGTGTTGGTACTCTTTTATGTACCAAAATGGTAAAGTCTACAGAAGCAATTGATTTGGCTGTTTTTACAGAACTACTAAATTAAAAGCATAGTTTTCACTGAAAATGAATAAATATGAAGATACCATGTTCCAGACTACTGTATATGCCTTTTTTGTTCAGTATTAAAAATTTCAGCTTCCCAGCTTGAACTTTTTCCCAACTATTTAAATTTTCCTACATGAACCCTTAAAAAGTCCACAATACCTATGAATGGAATATTACTCAGCCAGAAAGAATGATAAATTTGAGTCATTTACACTCAGATGGTTGTACCTTGAGCACATACTCAAGTAAAATAAATGGGACACAGATGTGTATAAAATCTATATCATTTCTCTGATATGAGAAACTGAAGCTGTTAATGAATTCAAAAATGTATGATAGGTACTGTGAATAGGAAGAAAATGTGCAAAAGAAAGAGGAAAGTCAGATAGAGAAAGGGAAGAAAAAATTTGATGCTTAAAACAAGGAAACAAAGCTTATGTATATAGGGGGCCAGGAGGCAGTGGAGAGGGCAGGGGAATAGGAAAAAATGAGAACAAGATGCATCATGTACAGGTACAAATTCTTAAGGATGAATGTGATAATAATGTATGTACAATTTTTTTTTTTTTTTAGACAGGGTCTTGCTTTGTAGTTCAGGCTGGCCCCGAGCTCACTATGGAGCCCAGGCAAGCCTTGAACTAAGCAATCCTCTTGCCTCTGCCTCCAGAGTGTTGGGATTACAGGTGTGAGCCACCACTCCCAGCCCTGTGGTATGTGGTATTGATTTCTGTTGGGCATGAGTCACCATGTCCAGCATTGTATGTGGTTACTGGGATCGAACTCAGGATCTTGCACTTGGGAGGCAGGCACTGGAACCACTGAACTAAATTTTCAGCCCTGTACAAAATATTTTTTACTAGTTACCGAAAATTTTCATAAAACCAGTCTTTTGCACTAAATAGTACTGTGCTTATACTGACAAATACTTGGTGAAATATTAACAAAATCTGGAGTTAAAATGGTTGCTGAAGAGCAATAACTAAAGTGAGTAGAATTTGTTATTTCTGTAAGGATGTTATTGAAGGATCTATGTTAGGTAATAGTCTAGAGGTCTTCTTGGACCAGAACTTATAGTCTCTAGTAGAAGCTTTAATTTTATTTTTCTCTTTTGTCATCAATCTTGTGAAGTTTAGCAATTTCACATTTTTAAAATAGTTTTGAAAGAATCAATATTTGAAAACACAAACATATAAACTATACTGTGACAATAAAGAAGAAAAATCAAGTGAACACCTACTTTAAAAGTTGAAAGTTGAGGGCCAGAGGGTTACCTCAGTGGTTCCGGTGCCTGCCTCGCAAGCGCAATGTCCTGAGTTTGATCCCCAGTAACCACATATAATGCTGGGCTTGGAAACACGCCCACCAACAATCAACACTGCATACCACAATGCTGGACGTGGTGGCTCACGCCTGTAATCACAGCACTCAGGGGGCAGAGACAGGAGGATTGCTGAGTTCGCGGCAGCTTGCCTGGGCACCATAGTGAGCTCAGGGCCAGCCTGAACTACAAAGCGAGACCCTGTCTCAAAAGCAAAAAAAAAGTTGAAAGTTGAGAGCTAAAACTTAGAAACAACCCAAATACCCATCAACTGGTAACTGGATAAAGAAGATTTTTTTAATAAAATGGAATATTATTCAGCCATAAAGAATCATAAATTTGAATCTTTTATACTCAAATGGATGTACTTGATAACATACTCATAAATGAAATAAATAGGTCACAGATGTGTAAATCTTTTCTCTGGTATGAGAAACAGAAAATATAAATGAGTTCTAAAATGCAGGATAGTTATGAAATAGAAAATATGCAAAGTCAAAAAGGGGATAGAGATAAGTAAAGAAGGTAAAGAAAACATTTGATGGTTAAAAAAAAAGGAATCAAAGCTCATATATATAGGGGGCAGGAGCTGTAGGGTGGGAAGGGGAATGGGAAAAAATTACAATTAAGTCAAGTTGTGTACTGGTACAAATTCTCAATGTTGATTGTGATCATGGTATGTATATAAAGTGCACCAATAAAATTGATTTTTTTTTTTTTTGTCTTTTTGAGACAGAGTCTTGCTTTGTAGTTCAGGCTGGCTCTGAGCTCACTATGTAGTCCAGGCAAGCCTCGAACTCAGCAATCCGCCTGTCTCTGCCTCCCGAGTGCTGGCATTACAGGCGTGAGCCACCACACCCGGCTAAAATTGATTATTTTAAGTAAGTTGAAAGTTAATAACTTTTCATGATGCAAAATATCAGCAAACTACTAATACAAGGAAAGCACAAAACATTTGAGAAAAATCATTTATGTTTTAGCATATTTAGTAATAAAAGATTGGATGATTTTCACCTAAATTGAAGAAGAGAGCAAGGATGTCTCCTTTTGCAATGCCATGTCAAGACTGCACAAATGCAAGTGCAATAATGCATTTAAAACTAATTTTTAAAATGAGAGATTTACTTCAGTGGTTCCAGCACATGTCTAGTAAGTGCAAGGTCCCTGGTTTTATCCCTGGTAACTACATACAACAATACGGGGCATGGTGACTCATGTCCAACAGCAACCAGTACCACATACTACAATGTTGGCATGGTGGTTCACGCCTGTAATCCCAGCACTCAGGAGGCAGAGACAGGAGGATTTCTGAGTTGGAGGTTTGCCTGTGCTACATAGTGAGCTCAGAGCCAGCCTGAACTACAAAGCGAGACCCTGTCTTGAAAAAACAAACAAACAAAGAACACCATAAAGAAAGAGGTAAAACTCATTTTGCATATCATGCAATAATTTATATAGAAAATTCTAAATAAAACACAAACACAAAAGCTAAATTTAAATACATTTTCCAGAGATATAATGATCAATGCATATAAATTCAAATATATCTGCTTTCCAACCCCAATTAGAAAATGATCTTTAAAAATTTATTTAGTACAATATTTAAAAATAAATTTAATAGAGGATGTAGAAAACAGACTACAAATGGAAAACTCTAAATTTATTTTTTAATTTAATTCTTTATTGGTACATTTTATATACAGCTCACAATCACACTCAACAGTGGAGAATTTATACCAGTATGTGATCAGAAGTTAATTCTCACTGTTACCCATATCCTTACCCACCCACAACCCTCCCCCCTTATATACATGCTATTTCTTTTTCTTTCCAAATCATATTTATTATTTCCTCACATTACGTTCCCCCACCACATACCCTTTAAATATTTCATATTTTACAAATCTGTCATACATTCTAGAACTCATTTACATCTACAGGTTCTTATAAAAAAGAAGATATGGTATTTACATATCTGGGATCTATTTATTTCACTTATTAGTGTCCTCAAGGTGTATCCATTTACACATAAATGAATGAAACTTGTCATTCTTTACAGCAGAGTAATACTCCATTTTATTTTAAAAACCACATCTTCTTTATCCAGTCTCCAGTTGATGGGCATCTGGGTTGTTTCCAAGATTGAGCTATCACAAACTGAGCTGCTATGAACATAGGTGTACATATGACTTTACCATATGATTATTTGAATTCTTTTGGGTATATTCCTAGCAGGGTCAAATGGGACCTCTCATACTAGTTTTCTGAGGAATTTCCACACTAATCTCTACAATGGCTGTACAAATCTATAATCCCATCAGCAGTGGAAAAAGGTTCTTTTCTCCCTGTAGCCTTGCCAGCATTTATTGATGATTGATTTTGCAATAACAGCCATTCTCTGTGGAGTGAGTTGAAATCTCAGTGCTGTTTTTATCAGCATCTCTCGAACAACCAGTGACGTTGAACATTTCTTCATATGCTTCTTGGCTGCTTTGACTTCTGCCTCTGAGAAGTATCTGTTCATTTCAGATACCCATTTTTGAATTGTGTCTTTAAACTTGGGGGAACTGATTTGTTTAAGTTCTTTATATATTCTAGATAGTATCTCTTTGTCTGATAAACACCTAGTTAAGATTTTTTTCCCATGTTGTTGGTTGTCTTTTAGTGGTGCCAGTGGTTTCTTTTGCTGTGCAGAAGCTTTTCAGGAAGATGGGATCCCATTTGTTGATTCTTTCTGCTAGCTCTCATGCCATATAAGTTTTGTTCATAAAGTCTCTGCCTAAGCCAAAGTCTCCAAGAGGTTTACCCAACCTGTTTTGCAGCAGGTTTGTTTCTGTTTTAATGTTTAAGTCTTGAATCTGTTGTGATTTTAATTTAATGCACAGTGAAAGAGATAGGTCTAGTTTTAGCTTTGGGCAGGTTAAAGTCCAGTTTTTGCAGCACCATTTGTTAAAGAGGTTGTCTTTCCTCCATAGAGGATGTTTGGCTCCTTTGTCAAAGATAAGGTGGCTTAGTGTATCTGAAGTTGTTTCTAGATCTTCTAAACTACTCCACTGGTCCTCAGGTCTGTCACTTTGCCAGTACCATACAGTTTTTATTATTAAAAATATGATTGAGGGGGCCAGAGATTTAGCTCAGTGGTTCCAGCGCATGCCTCGCAAGCGCAAGGTCCTGAGTTTGGATTCCGATAACCACATACAATGCTGGGCGTGGTGACTCACACCCACCAGCCATCAATTCCACATAACACAGTGCTGGGCATGGTGGCTCATGCCTGTAATCCCAGCACTCGGGAGGCAGAGGCAGGAGGATTGCTGTGTTCCAGGCTTGCCTGGGCTACATAGTGAGCTCAGGGCCAGCCTGAACTACAAAGAGACACCCTGTCTCAAAAAAAAAAAAAAATTTACCTGAAAACTATGTGCATTGTAATCTCAAAATTTCCAGGTCTTAAGATTGATCCATTTAGGTGCAAATGGAGACATCTGGAGGATATACTAATAAGTGAAATCAATAGATCACAGATAGACAATTACCGGATCTTCTCTTTGGCATGAACACCTGTAGATGCAAATGAGTTCTAGAAAGTAGGACAGCTTTTATAGAGTGGAATATTTCTATAGGAAACTTGGTGTGGGAATGTGATGAGGGGAAGAAATAAATATGATACAGAAAGAAAATAAAAGAGCATGTATAAAGGGGGGAGGAGGGGGAGTGGGTAGGGATATGGGTAAAAATGAGAATTAACTTGTGGCATATACTGGTACAAATTTCCCAATGTTATATGTGATTTTGAGATGT
>PVIC010054082.1:0-11642 GCA_004025085.1 Thryonomys swinderianus
ACACCCAGCACTGTGGTATGTGGTGCTGATTGCTGGTTGATTGCTGGTGGGCATGAGTCTCCACACCCAGTATTATATGTGGTTACCAGGGATTGAACTCAGGACCTTGCACTTGCGAGGCAGGCCCCAGAACCACTGAGCTAACCCTCCGCCCCCCCTAAACAAATCTTAAATAAGGCCAACACTGATAATATATGATGAAGTTATTTGTGATTTTGGTATCAAAATTAGCAGTCTGGTACTGGAAATGACTTTTTACTTGAGTTGACTTTGAAATGTGTGGAGCGGGACTGCTCAAGGCTGCCCAAAATTCCTGTAAAGTTGAGGTAAATGTCTGCTCGGCAGGAGCAAGGCTTGGTCTTCACAACAAGTAGTTATTCAGGTTAATTCAGATATATTTTCAAAACATGTGAAGGAATTCGGAGTATAGCTGATCTTCTGAGTTAGCTGCAGTAAGATAGCCTAGGGTAAAAGCCGCAGAATATAATAGCAAGAACTCAGACAGCAGAAGACAGAATCAGGAAGGATTAAGACACACACATACCAAAAAAAAAAGATGTGTTTGAAAAGAGTTTCATTATTGCTTATAGAAAATTATCGTAGCTTATATCTTCAAATTATATAAGCCAGAAAGTAAAATGAACACCCTTTACAAAATTGCTTATTATTTTCTCTTTTCTTTAAGTAAAACCACCATTCCACCAAACTGGAATCACAGTTTGATTTTCAATTTCTCTTCTATTTCATCTTTTAAATATAATTTTTAAGGAGTCCTGTTCAATTCTTCCTTCAAAAATGTACTTTTACTGCTACCTGTCTTCTTGTTAAAATTCTAGTCTTGGAGACAATCTTTAACTGGCTTTTCTATGATTATTTTTAATGTATTGCCTCATATCATATCACTCCACAAAGAAAGGCGGCTATCTCAAAATTAGCCAGGAACAAATGCATGTGAGGTTGTGGAGCAAAAGGAATCCTTCTCCACTGTTGGTGGGAACATAGACCAGTACAATCATTATGGAGATCAGTGTGGAGATTCCTCAAAAAGCTAGGGTTAGAGATACCATTTAATCCTGCTATTCCCATGATGGGGATATACACAGAAGAATTAAAAGACTCATATCACAGCAACATATGTGCACCCATGTTTATAGCAGCTCAGTTCATGATAGCTAAATCTTGGAAACAACCCAAATGCCCATCAACTGTAAACTGGATAAAGAAGATGTGTTTGTGCTTTTTGTTTTGTTTTATAAAATGCACTATTACTCTGCCATAAAGAATGATGAGATTGAGTCATTTATACTCAAAAGGATTTGTCTTAAGGACATACTCATAAGTGAAATAAATAGGTCACAGATGTGTAAATTTCATGTCTTTTCTCTGGTATGAGAAACTTAAGTTGTAAATGTGTTCTAAAAGGCATGAGTGATATTGTGAAATATTAAATATTTGAAGGGGGAAATGGATTTTAGGGGTAAATAATGAGGGAAGAAGTTGATGGTTAAGAAAAAGAAAAAGAGCTTGAGTATTTAGGGGAAGGAGCTATACATTAGGTAGGGGAAGAGGAAAAATGAGAAATAAGTCATGTCATATACTGTAATGTACCAATAAATTAAATTTAAGAAAAAGTCTACAAAGACATCTTAGAGGCTGAGGTATCAAGGTTTAATTCTATTCATTTCAATCTAATCCTGGTTTATCCACCTAGATACCTCTTTCCTCTAGAAGAGAAATCATTCATGCCACCCAGGGCAGCATGTACTCAGGGTACCATTTTAATGCATGCTATCTGAAATTATAACTATCTTACTTTCGTGTTGTTGGGACAAAATATATGACATCCAAATTTGCAGGAGGAAAGGTTTATTTTAGTTCACAGTTTGTAAATGTTTTAATCTGTATCAGGCTAGCCCCAAGGCAGGTCGCATAGCAGAGGGGCATGACAGAGGAAAGCCAGTCCATAGATAAGCAAGCATCCTGCCTTCCTGCTTCCACTTTACATTCCACCCATGTTAAAAGCATATTGATTCGTGACCCTCATACTCAGAGTGGGTCTTCTTATCACACACAGACTAAACACTGCTAAACAACCAATGGCCTAATCTGATTCTCACATGACCTTATTACATATTCACACATCCTAGATCCCACCACCTCTGAAAAGGTACATAGATGGGCACACAAGGTATTGGGAAGACAACTAATTACAAAATATATCACTACGATAGCTTTCTTTGAGAACTTTTGATATGCCAAGCATGAAACTATTTACTCAGTTTTTCTAAACTAAATGTTTTTTTTAATTGAATTCTTTATTGGTACATTTTATATACAGTTCACAATCACATTCAACATTGGGCAATTTGTTTTCATGATCACAAAGTTCGTGTAAATTCCAGTGATTGTCACCCATGTTTGTAACTGAGAACCCTAATGTTAGAAAGTTGGTGACTTTCCCAGGATTAAATATCTCACATCTAAATGATGATTTAGGTTTGTTTTTGTATAAACTAAAAAGGATACGCTCATGTACTCACTTTATTCCAATAATGATCTAATTTTCCCTATTTTGTAACTATTGAAATTTATACATTCAGTCACTATATATGTGTCTTTCCAAAATGAAATAACAATATATATACTTTTAGTACCTAGATTATTTTTAAAAATGTAATGATTGTAAGATCCAGCCATATTTTTGTGTTCTTGTAATTTGTACAGTGACCTTAAAATAGCATTCAATTCTGTGACCATACTACAATTTCTCTGTTCTTTTTTTTTTTTTTTTTTTTTTTTTTGTCTTCTAATGAACATATTGAGAAAGACAAGATTCAAGGGCTACTTGAACGCTCATAAATTTTTTGTAGCAATGTAAATTGGTACAGGCACTTTAGAAAGAAACAACAATAGTGTATATAAGAGGAACACGTGACAATTCCACCAGTAAGTACATAGGAAACAGGTTGTACGTTTCCACCAAATGAGATGACTAAGAATGTTCATAGCAGCATTCCTCTTTTTCAATTTAGCTAAGGATCTGAAAGTGTATTGTTAAGTTTTGTGTTAATTCGAATTCCATATGATAACTAATGGAGTTAAGGATTTAATTTCAATTTAGATACCACTGCAGTGAAGTACAATTTCTAATCTTTCACCCATTTGTGAAAGTTGCTGTGTCAATTTAAGTAAGAAAAAAAAACAACTAAATTGAATTAGCATAGACCTGACTACAGCTGAAGGGATTTACTGAAGACAGAAGGCAGGCCCAGGATGGGAATCGCAAAAACTAGTACACTTATTCCCTGAATGGAATAATCAGAAGCAAAGGAAGGCTCATTTCTGTTTCTTCATAGCAGCTCCAGTCTTTACCTTCATCTTGAACTCATTTCTGGAGTACACACATTATCTGTCCATCCAGTGTAGACTTTTCAGACTTCCTGAGGAGATTCATCACTGTGATTTCATCACAGACTCTTCAGCCTGCTGACACAGCTTACACAAGACACCACAGTGAGCTCCAAGTCTTTGACCTTTGACTGGAACCTTTGGATCTTCAACACATAGACAGCCATTTTGCCTTCTTCCACAACTGATTGAGCAGGTAGCCTTTGAAAAGCCTAACCTGCAACTAATTACACATTTATGTATCTCACATAGAAACTGTTTTTCTTTTAAGCACTGACTAATGTAGACTTTGGTACTAGGACTGACTCTACAGAAACAGAATTTTAAAAGTGAAATTATTTAATGGTTTTACTGGTTACAGGAAATGGATCACCCCATTGATCAGACCTAAACATGCCATGATCTCTCCTTATGATACTGGGGGGAGGATTCTAGTAGTCCTTGGTTTGAACCCTAATTTACCACGTGTGAGATGTAAGGTATTTAATGACTTCATTATGCCAGTATTCAATATTTTTTTTTTTTTACCTAAGTGTTAAATCTAGTGGTGCTGGATGGTTACACTTAGCATCTCTGAACAAACTAGAGAAGGAAAACCATGAGCTCAAAATATGTACAAGAAATCTAAAATGTTCTAAATGTGAAGAAAACTTAATAAAGGAAATAAAGAACTCAAAGATTCAAGTACCCAGCTCTAGACATATATAAAATATCCAAAATCGTCTGTCTGGAAAGATAATAAAATCATATCATTTTTAGCCATAGGGATTGCAGAAACCCAACCACAGCCACTTATAACTTTGGTGGCAATATAGCATAAATTTAGAGCTCAGCTTTGAAGGATATCTGAAGTCAATATGAGAGCAACAGTTGAGAAATAATGAGATCTGGTAAACAGGGGTGTCTATGTTTGGGGGGAACCTGATGAGGCTGAAGATATTTAGCTTCTAGATTCTAATGAGATTATTTTGTCAGATTTCCCTACCTTCTGTATTGAAGACATCCCCACCTACACCTTCTGTGGTGCTGGACTCTCCTCATTAAGTTAATGAAACCACTCCTGTGTGACAAAATATGGTAATATTGACACAACTCAGGACAACATTGACTACCCACATTTGCCTAGAAGTTCATAACCAGGCTCAAATCACAGAAGACTCTAAGGGTGAAGTACAGAGTGCGGTCCATGAGGAATTCCCCTATTTTTCTGAAGACTTTCTTGAATATCCTAACTCTTATGAGCAAAGTCCCAATGAGCAAGTGTGAAGTTTGACTGTGTGTGGAGGAGATGGTGGAAAAATCACACACCTGGATCAAGCTGAGTTTTTCCATGTGAACCCACTAGCTAGAAATACTGCATGTATGTTTATGGAGTAATAATAGCTGTTAATAGTTTATTTGGCTGAATGGCAGAAGTGTGTATTAAAACATGGCTCATTAGTGAATGAGTCAGAGATGCCTAATATAGTCTATTTTACTGTTAATAAAACAATTTAAAAAAATGAGAATGCTGTAGTGGGTTTGTCACATTAAACCTAATCTTCCACACTTGGATGAACCAGAAACTGTATCCTTCACTAACACATTGAGAGACTGATTCCTGAGTGGAGGCCGGGCACCCCAGTAAAGACATTGCATTGTCCTTATCTGTATGCCAAACCTTGCAGTGGGGACCATAGTTACTTAATAGAAGAATTTAAGGAGAGTGGTTCCAATGGAATCTCTTGACCACCAAAGCCCCTGTCCATCCACTTTCCATAATGGAGAAAGATGTAGAAAATTGGTCAGAATGGAAGACATATATAGACCATGACACTGACTGATAAGCCACAGAGCTCACAGGGATGAAGTAGACAGGAAGCATACTATTTTTTTCTAGATTTATATAATCAAAAATAATTAAGAAGGAATTAAGAGAAACCTTCTTCAAATTGTGACAGAGAATCATGGTCCCACAGTCAGTTCCAAGATTTGAGGCATTTCACAAATCCAGAATGACTTGAATGAAAGAGAGGCACGGTCCCCTTTGGAAAAGACCTTGTTAAACCACCAATAATTCATATGGTAAACATTTTTTTACATCCTTCTCCAGAGAGATGTAAAACATTTTCTCAGGGTAATTGTACACTGGGGGAAGGAAATGATCAGGTATTTCAAGGACTACTGGACAATGGTGCTCAACTAACACCGATGTCAGGGGATCCACAATATCACTGTGGGCTCCAGTAAGAGATGGAGCTTGTGAAGGTCAGGAAATCAGTGGGATTTTAGCAAAAGTCCCAGTCACAGTGGGTCCAGGACGTCCTTTCATCCATTCTGTAATTCTACCATCTGTTTCAAATGCATAATTGAGATTGGTGTACTTAGTACTTGAAAGAATTCTCACATTGGTTTCTTTATATTTTGAGGGGGTACTGGGACTGGAAAGGCCAAATGCAATTTATGAGATTTTCCTTAGCTGGTGAAATAATAAACCATAACAGTATAGCATCTCTGGAGGGATAGCAGAAATTAGTGCCATGTTAAGGACTTTAAGTATGTAGGGGTAGTGGTAACCACTGCATCTCTATTTAATCCTCCCACTTGCTCTGTGCAGAAAATGGATTGATCTGAGAGAATGAAGGTGGAGTACCATAAACTGGATCAAGTGGTCATTCTGATTGCAGTCGTTGTGCCAGGTATAACTTTTTTCCTAAGGCAAAAGAAGACCTGTCCCGGTGATTGCTATCCATATATTGATCTACAAACACCTTCTCCATAAGTATCTATAGGGCTAGCTTCATTCAGCTATTGAGGGCAGCAGTATTTCTGCACTATCCTACACCAGGAATTCCCCAACCCTGTGTCACAATAGTTTGCAGTAAATTTGATTTCTTTTCCCTCCCAGGTGGTATCATATTTGTCCACTATATTGATCATATTCTGCTGATTGGACCAAATGAGTAGGAGGTAATAATCATTCTTGATTTGTTTTTAAAGCATTTGTGAGACAGAAGACAGGAAATAAACCTAACTAAAATTCCGGCTCTTTCTACCTCAGTGAAATTTCTATGAGCCCAGTGGTATAGAACACATAGAGATATCCCTTTTAAGGTGAGAGATAAATTGTTTCATATGGCTCCCCATTTAACCAAGAATATGCATAATGCCTCATGCCCCTACCTATATTTTGGAGGCAACACATTCCTCACTTAGTTGTTTTTCTCTGACCCATTTACCAAGTGATTTGGTAAACTGCTGGTTTTGAGTAGGTCCAGGCTTCTGTGAAAACCACTGTGCCACTGAGATCTTATGATTCAGCATATCTAATGGTACTTGAAATGTCAGTTGCAGGGCGGGATTATTTTAAGATGTCTCTCGGTGGCATCCATAGGTGAATTACAGTGAATGCTTCTAGGATTTTGGATCACCTCTCTGCCATCATCTACAGAGAGCTACATTCCCTTTGAAAAAGACAGCTCTTATTTGCTACTCGACCTTGGTAAAACTTAATTCTTGACCACTGAACATGAGATTATCATGCAACCTCTTGCCTATTAGGACCTGGGTATTAGCTGATCCACTAAGTTATAAGTGGGATGGATGTGCACTGCAAAAGTCTACCATAATGAGTTCTACAGTGTATGATATATTTTTGAAATAGGAAATATTCAAAGGGAATGTGGTAGGGTAAAGTAATGAGGGGCAAGGATAAATATGATTTGAAAAGAAAAAGAAGCACATGTATATGGGGGGGTTGTGAGGTAGGTAGGGATATGGGTAAAAATGAAAATTAACTAGTATCATATACTGGTACAAATTCCCCAGTGTTGAGTGTTATTGTGAGCTCTCTATAAAATGTACCAATGAAGAATTCAATTTCAAAAGTCTACCACAAAATGGAAGTGTTACATTTGTGATTAAACTAGAACAGAGTAAATCTCATGTAAATCACAAGTAAATCCCATGAAGAAGTCATCCAGATGTCCAGAGTTCCTATTTCTGTTATGTTATCTTGTTTGCCATCATGTACCTATGACTTCATGGGATGTATCATATGGTAATCTGTGAGACAAAAAGATTCAGACCTCATTTATATATGGTTCTGCATGTTATAGACCCTTCTGTGATATCCCTGAAAGATAGTGGTGAAGAGAAATCCCCACAATGGCTAGAATTTCAGGCAGTACAGCTAAGTAGACTTTACAGGGAAGTAAAAAATGGCCAGATGTGTGAATGTATACTGACTCATAGTTGATAGTGTATTAGCTGACTGTACGCTCAGGAACTTGTCAGGAACATGACTAGAAAAATACTGATAAATATATTTGGATATGTGTATAGGGCCCTCAATATGGACAAAAGATGTAAAGATATTTGTATATCACATAAATGCTCAGTAGAAAGTGACCTCAGTAGAAGAAAAGAATGAATTGGATAGGATGACCTTTCTGTAGAGAGCAATCAATTATTTTCTTCCAACACCTCTATCATTGTCTTGCAGTGTCATAAGCAGAATGGCCCTTTTGGCAAGGATGGGTTGTAGGAAAGAGGGGAAGGGAATTTAAGTACAACCTCTGCAGTTAAATTCTAGTCTCCTGTGAGCCTGATAGCACAAGGTGAAATAATTAGTAAATATGCAAAAATGAGATTTAGAAAAGAAGCTCAGCTTGGGCCTTATACATGCTATTTTGGGTAGCAAAGTTGGTAGACCTGAGCTTGCTACACCTTTCATGCAGGACATCAGGAGTCAGCAATGTTACATGTCAGTTAGAGGACCGTAGTGTGGATAAATCAGGAATAAGAAATGTGACAGGTCACTCAGAAGGCAGCATGTTTATACATCCTAGAACAATGAGAAATTTCACAGATGAAGTCCCAGTGTAGTTATGTCCTGGAGCATCACAGCACATGTGACCATGGGGGTCTTTGTTGTCCCCAGAGGTGAAAATAAAGAGTCAAATCCTCAGGTCCAGATATATCATAGTCTCAATTGTCCAATTAATTTTCCTAAATAGGTTTTCTCCCAACAACGGATGTTATGTATGGGGTTGGAAACATGAAATTTCACTCACTAGGTTTGGTCAGTTACAGTCACTGCTGAATGTCTAGCTTGCCAGCTGCAGAGATCAACAGTGAGTCCCCATTATGGCACCGTTCCTTGGGTGATCACACTCAGCTCTGGAGGGAGTTTGGTTGTATGGGACAGCTTCCATCATGGAAATATGGAGCATATTCCTCACTGGCACAGGCACTTATAGTTATGGCTTTGCTTACCCTGCACATAATGCTTCTGCCAAAATTACCATCCTTGGACTTACAGAATGCCTTATCCAGTGTCATGAGAGCTCATGAAACATTGCCTCTGACCAGGGAACACATTTTATGATGAAGAAAGAGAGGCAATGAGGTCCCGCTTATGGAATTTATTGATATTACCATGTTGTTTATTATCCATAAGCAGAAGTGGATGACAGAAAGGTGGTATGGAATTTTGAAGCTTCAAGTATAGTGCCAGCTAAATACAAATGGCTTGCAGAGCTGCAACAAGGCTCTTCTGTATATACTTTAAATCATCATTCACTTTATGGTATATTGTCTGCCATAATAAGGACTCACAAGTCCAAGAATCAAGAGATCAAAGAAGAAATGGTACTAGATATCATTACTGCTAGTGATCCACTAGAACAATGTGTTCTTCCTTTTTCAGCAAACTTGTACTCTTTTTGCCTAGAGATCTTAATTCCACACTGGGGAAAAACCTTTCCAAAAGAGCAAAATAATGCTTTTATAGAACATGAAGTTAAAACAACCTGCTGGACATTTTTGTTTCCTCATGCCTCAGAGGAAACAAGCTAAAAAGGGAGTTAAGGTGTTTGTAGATATGATCTACAGAGACTATCAAGAGGAAATTGGACCTGTGTTGCACAGTCGAAATAAGGGTGGATTCATTTAAGTGTCATGGGTTGTATCTAGATTCCCCCTTTAAGCCTCATGCACTTATAGCTGGACTTTTCAGAAGTGACTGGGAATAGGGTGTGTGCCTCTGGGATTATGGGTGTGTAAAACTGGATTGATCTGCTAACTGGTTTGTCATTCTCGGGATTATTAATAGAAAAGCCCAAACTGAATTTGGAAGGAACCACTCAAAAGACTTGTTACTTGGATGGAGTATCAAGGGAGAAAAATAGGGTGTGCTTGCCTCTTCCAGCTCCTGCTTTCTGCCTATTTTAAGTAGATTTTTTTTTTCCAGTATTGTATGTGGTTACTGGGGGTCAAGCCAGGGACCTTGCGCTTGTTAGCCAGGCGCTGGAACCACTGGGCTAAATCTCCAGCATGTCTTTCCTAGAGTTTGCTTCCTTTGTGATGCCTATCAGTCTGCCTTGGAACCAGACAAAGACGGACTCTTCAACCTAGAGTTGAAATAAATCTTTTCTCTTTTAATTTGTGCCTTTCAGGTGTTTTGTCTAAACAATCAGTAAATAAATAAGTCACCATTTAAAATGAAACTATATCTTTTCCTATTTATTTGAATAGATATTCTAAAATATTCTGAAACTGATGAATACCTTTGTGGGTATATTTTTGTACTTGTATTAATATTATTTGATGAAATAATACGTTAAATTTGTCATTTTTTGTCAATTTGTCAATTTTGTCTTTATGATTTGAAATTGTACCGTTCTTTATGAGAACTTGTTCCTGTTCCCTGGTTAGTACAGTGTTCTTATATACTTTCCAATTTAGATTCTATTATTTAATTTTTGATATTTAGATCCTCAAGTGCTGTCACTGTTTTGATGATAAGGATAAAAACTCATCTCTATGATCAAATTGGTCCCCTGTCATTATCAAAAATAAACTTTCCAAAGTGTTTGTAACTCCAACCTTATCATATATCAGCAGTTTGAGATCAATATGTTTCTATTTTGTGGTTTTATTACATGTCCTTTCAGTTTATTTGGCTGTTCTTTTGTAAGTATCATTCTTTCAATAACTTCTGTTAATGATTGAGGCACTTATATTATAAAATCTCCAGCTTTATTCTTCTAGATCTCCTCAACCATTATTTTGTGTTATGACATCAGTTAATCATACATAATAAAAGACCTGTAAGAATTTTGATTTAATTGCTTTGAACCTATAGAATCTTTTCTTCCTTGAGAACTTACATCATAACAATATGGAATTCTCTTATTTATGATCATGTATATTTAGATTAATGAATTTATTAATGATATTTTATATGTGAAACTATACAAGTTTTATGTTTCTATATTTAGAATTACTTATAAGGTACTAAATACTGCTATGAGTGCTGGGAATACAGGAATGCACTACCATTCCTCACCTATTTTGAACTTTTTATTCACTAACTCTTCTAAATTCTTTCATTAATTCTAACAAGGTTTTTATCTGTCAATTAGTTGCCTTCATAAATTATATTACTATTTTCTTTTATACTTTCTTCCATTTTAGCAAATTATCTTTCATGATTTTTTTTCATTTCCTTTGAATCGTTAGCTTTATTGGCCTAATATTACTTAGAATATACTATTATCCTTTAATGTGTGCAGGATACTAAAGTTGAATCCTTTTTGTGCTTCCTATATGGGTGCTCTGTACTTCATTTCTTTGTTAGCTTTCTGTACATTTATCAGTTTTAATGAGACTATGAAAAGTTTATATACTATAAACATGTACAAAACATCCCAAGAAAATGACAAAACGTCAAAAATAGGGAGACAGGAAATTGAGGGGCAGGAAAGGGAATGAAAAACTAAGCTATTTTACATACACAGACCAACATTCCACAAAGAATCTAATCATTATATCTCACACACACACACACACACACACACACACACACTTTTGTTTTTGTTTTTTTTGAGACAGGGTCTCACTTTGTAGTTCGGGCTGGCTCTGGGCTCAGTATGTAGCCTAGGCAAGCTTCAAACTCAGCAATCCTCCTGCCTCTGCCTCCCAAGTGAGGCACCATGCCCGGCACTGTGGGCGTGAGTGATTGCTGGTGGGCGTGAGTCTCCACGCCCAGCATTGTATGTGGTTACTGGGGATCAAACTCAGGACCTTGGGCTTGCGAGGCAGGCGCCAGAACCACTGAGCTAACCCTCCGGCCCACACACACATATTTTATTTTTTTTAAAATTGAATTCTTTATTGGTACAATTTATATACATCTCAAAATCACATATAACATTGGGAAATTTGTACCAGTATATGCCACAAGTTAATTC